>CAVNYN010248455.1:0-10828 GCA_963692815.1 Nyctanthes arbor-tristis
AAAAAAAAAAGTGTGAACATATTTTTCCATATACAAAATGGGCTGAGAAGAAAAATATTTTTGGATGATTTTGTCCTAACTAATGCTCATCAATATCCAACTTGCCATTTAATCCAACTAGATTTCCATGGTGAGCCTGAAACCCAATCGCCTAAAGGTCCCTTTTTTAGCAGGTCAGCTCCCTATGTTAGAGGTTCGTGGATTACAAGTTTCGTGTTGTCAGTCGGAATGCAAATTATGAAGTCGCTCATTTCTTGGCTAGAAATCTTTGAATTGTAACTTGAGTCAATGTTGGCTGCCGTCACCTCCGACTTCGTTGTAGATGCACTTGTAAACGATTCTTGGACATGAATGCAATGAAAGCTTTGGTTACGGAGGCAAAAAAATAAAAATAATAAAATTAAAAAAATCCCCTTCCGTAACCGTTATAGGGAGGAAGATGAACAATTTGTTTCATTTAGAAAATTTAAAGGTTAAAAAAGAAAAAGTATCAAATGCACGCGATGCAAATTGCTGTTTTAAAAAGAAAAAAAATCGAATAAACAAATTTCCAATTTTTTTTTTTTTTTTACTTTTATTATTTGCTTTCTTGGTAATAAAGCTGACAATTCAAACACTTCAGTAATTTTTCTTTTTTGCAACCCATACACTTCAATAATAATAATAATATCTACCATGGGTAATTTACTCTTTTTTTTCCTGAGAATAAAATTTATATATTCATATCAAATCTTCTCTGCTAAGACATTATTTTCCCCTTATAATTTTCAAAAAAAAAAAAAAACAGATCCTCTTTAATAAAAAAAGAAATAAACAATAGAATGCATGTAGTCAAGAGAAATTCACAACAAGAAACACCGAATGCAGCAAGTTTATGGGCCACCAAACGGCGACAAGTACCACAACCAACATGGAGAGAAGCCCATCAAATGTCATCGAAAAGCAGAGCATGAAATAAGAGTATAAGTCCTAAGTAATTTACTTTTAGTTATTAATTAATTAATCAAAATTATTTGCTAGTTAGGATTTGATAGCTCTTTTGATTTTCATATATACAGCAGTAAATGCAATGTTTTATTAGTAAAAGAAAATCTCCAACAATTACATTTCTTACTAAGTAGTACAAGAATCGCGTTACAAAGATAAAAATTTCAACTTTTAAAAGTTAAGTAGAATTCATCCACAATTTTATAATAAAGTATACTAATTTAATATTCAAATAAAAATTAAGAAATGGAATCGCATGTGTTTCCCGTGATCCTATACTAGTCCACATAAAAATATGTTGAGATTACTAGGCCTATAACACAAGATTGTTGCAAATCTAAGCCCCAATAATCTCCCAAAATGGTAGAAAAACAACTCCAAGCTTACTTCAAAAACTCTCCCTTTTTGTATGGTGTTTGAGCTCAGATTTAGGACCACACATGAAGCACCAGAATCATGGCACCGTCTCCTTGTGGAATAGCAACCGGAGGCTCACCGGAGTTGCAAGATTTCGCTGGAAATCGTCCACCCAACTCACTGCCTCTCTCCCTCTCTTTCTTAGTCTTGCCAAAGTCCCAAATGAAACCAAAGACAAAGCATTGTCTTTAAACAAGTCCCCCAACGGTCAACATTTCAAATTGGGGTCAAAGAATCAAAATGGTCAAAATAGATTTAAGTGAGCCACACTCACAATTCTTCACCTTGGATCACTTCAATTCATTGCCGGATTCCCCGATTACAGGTGCTATCCAAAAGGTATGAGTGTGGTCCTAATAAATCATCATCGCTCTCTCCAGCCTAGTACCTGCAAAATAATTAACCATTATCAATTCTAAGAATTGATACACACTGGGTGAACTTATCAACCACAAGTACTTCTGCTCCAACACCTGCAAGATTATCATCAGTTGCAATGCTGGAGAATTTAACAATTGCTTGCAACTGTGATTCACACGTGATACAATTATCACGCAAATAGAAGAAAGAAGAAGTAGTAGATTTCTTTTGATATTTATCACATGCAAAGACAAAATCTACATAATCTCTAAGCTCATGCTTACTTCTCTTTCCGAACACTAACCCCCGCATAAATGTCCTACCTAGGTATCTTAATAGCCATGCAAGTACACACCAATGAAACTTACCAAAACTAGCCATAAGCATACCTAGGAAATTAATCACATAAGCAAGAACATATATAGTGGATATCATTGAGTACATCAAATAAACAATGATATTGGCATAAGGAATCTTACTCATGACCTGTTTTTCTTCATCAGATTTGGGACATTCTATAAAGGATGAAGTCATGTGTGCACACAATGGTATATTGACAAATTTAACAAATAGCATGTCATTCTCATACAATAACAAATAAATTTTACAACCAATTTTGCAGTTATTGTAACACAGACATACATCAAATTTACTAAGCTTGAGCACACAAGCATTAAATCTCCTATACCATTGCCTAGGACTCTGCTTAAGACCATACAAGGACTTTGTAAGCAAGCACACAACTTCACGCATCCCCTTCATCTCAAACTCTTCAAACCGGGACAAATAAATGACTTCCTCTACATGAAGAAAAGCAGCCCTCGCATCTAGTCGCTCTAGCTTCCAATTAAACTCAACAAGCAAGGCTAAGACTAACCAAATAGTCTTACACTTAACGACCAGGGAGAACACTTCACCATAATCAATCTCCTCTCCCTGAGCAAATTCCTTATCTACCAACCTAGCTTTGTATCTCTCGGGTCATTATGTTCAATTTCTTCTTTCAACTTGTAGATCCACTTGCACTGGACTACTTTCTGATCTGTTTCTCAACCAACTTCCAAGTCTCTTTTTTTGTTCCGAGACTGGAATTTCTGCTTTGAAGCCTGCTTCCACTTTTCAGATTCCTTACAGTTGACCACCTTTTCGAATGATGTAGGCTCAACTGACTCAATGGCTTTACCTGAAACTGAGACAAAGTCCGTCAAATTCACAGAGATGTAATTCGGATTTGGCTTCACTTATCTTCTTTCCCTGTCCCACACCAATTGATAATCCATCAAATTGGTACCTACAGGTGTTACTTTATCAAGGACAACAATTTTAAGAATTTCTGATTCAGGCTTAAGTTCAGGTTGTTCATCAACTGCTTCATGATCATATTCAACTTGAGGCTGAGTTTCCCTACCCTCTGAATTAATATCCAATTGCTTCACCTCAAATTCAATCTTCTTTTCAGAAGAAGATTCCTCTTTCTCAGTATGTTTCTCCGGGATCATAAAGCACGGCATCTCAAGTTCATTGAACTCCGCATCTCTGTTATAAATAATCCTAATGCCTCTTTCACCAAGAACCCACAATCTGTAACCCTTCACTCCCGCTGGATAGTCCAACATGACACACTTAGTGGCCTTACGGTCCAACTTGCCCTTAACTTGGTGTGCAAATACCCCACAATCAAACACTCTGACATGTGACAAATCTAGAGGCTTACCAATCCACAATTCCTCTAGAGTCTTGAAGTTAACAGCACTGGAAGGAGACTTATTTATCAAATAGGTAGCAGTACACAAGGCTTCACCCCGAAAACCTTTAGACAACCCTGAACTGATCAACAATCGTCTGACCTTTTCCATCAAGGTCCTATTCATCCTCTCAGCCACCCCATTTTGTTGTGAAGTATTTCTCACAGTCCTATGCCTCATGATACCCTTGCCTTTACAGAATTTATCAAATTCAAAGATCTTAAAACTCTAGACCATCGTCAGTCCTAAGAGTTTTTACACTTCTACCCATTTGATTCTCAATGAAGGCAACCTAGGACTTGAATTTGCTGAAAAATTCTGATTTGGATTTAAAGAGATACACTCAAACTTTCCTCGAGTGGTCATCAACAATAGACAGATCAAATCTGTTTCCCCCAAATATGAGATTTTTTCTGGTCCCCACAAGTCTGCATAAATGTAATTAAGAGGGTGCTTAGCGCAATGCTCACCAACCCCAAAGCTAACTCTGTGTGACTTTCCTGGAACACACATATCACAAAAGCTCATAGGTGTAACATTATCCTTCCCTAGTAACTTCTGGTCACTAAGACATTTCAGCCCTCTATCCTCAATGTGTCCTATCCTTCTATGCCAAAGATCTGACCTATCTTCAACATCCGAAGATAGAGCAGACTCTTCACTCTCTAAGGCTTCACCCTTGAGGACATACAATCCATTCTTCTTCGGCCCTTTCATAACTATAAGAGATCCCTTGGAAACCTTAAAGGTACCACTATGATTTCCAAATTTATAACCTTGATCCTCTAAAATAGTCATCGAAATGAGATTCCTAGCCATCCTGGGAACTTGCCTGACACCCAATAGAGGTCCGACTATACCATCATGCATCCTAATGGCAATGTCTCCTACCATCTCTATAGTATGTGACGTGTCATTTCCCAAATAGGCTTTCCTAGGATCAACTTCTCTGTAGTTATAGAACCAAGATCTATGGGGACACATATGAGCAGTGACACCTGTATCTAGGATCCACTCATTGACAAAGTCAATACTACCCACATTCATAACTCGCAGACTCTCCTGGTCACTAACAGTACCAGCATCAATAACTGTATTGATATTCAAATCATGTAAGGAATCAGGAACAGCAATTAAAAACTGATCATGACCCTGCTGTGCTTTTTGCTTCCTTTTGAGGTCTGGACAGTTTCTCTTAAAATGCTCCACTACATTACAGTAATAACATCTCTTACCACTCTTGACTTCCATCTGCTCTTCTCACGACTAGAGCTAGCATGATTCTCTCTGGTCTCATTCCTCCCCCGGGTACCACTACACGAGCTCTCCTCTCTCATGCTCATTGACTCTTTCTTCACCTCCAACTCTCTAGACTTCAAGGCATCTATCACAATATCCTGAGTCAACTTATCCCTAACATACTTGATGGCATTCCTAATATCAAAATATGAATCAGGAAGAGAGTTCAAAAGAATGACAGCCAAATCTTCATCATCAAATTTCTTTTCATTGTGGGCCAAACTCTTGACAATCTTGCTAAAATCAGTGAGATTGGACTCAATGTCCTTTCCCGTATAAAAAGTTTTTCAAGCAAGAAAATCCTGTTTGGCAAAGTTTTTGTCAAAAACATCTTGTCAAGAGTTTCCCACAAATCCTTAGCAGTCTTATGTTCATCAACTTGTCGCACAATATCATCAGACAAATGTAGAATGATAAAACTATGTGCAATTTCATTTATATCAGTAATTTCATCAGATTTAGCTTTTAATGCATCGGGGTATGTGCTTGGTCATCAAGTGCTTTAGCAACTCTTTGTTGAATTAAAATGACTTTCATTTTTTGCTTCCAAACTGAGTAATCTCCCTTTCCATCAAATGATGACAATTCCACTTTCGACCCCATTACGGGTGACTTAAAGGGAGATATCGATTCAACAAAAGTCACACACACAAATGCAACCTAAACCAATCTAACACCGAAATTACTTTTGAATATGATGCAAATCACAACACATTCATGCACACATCAATAACATTCATGCACACGTCAATATTCACTAATACCAATTTTTCCGGTATCAAAGACAAGTTACACACAAAATATGTCAATCCAAGACTACTCAAGAAATTCAATCAATCAAGTTACAATTCATGGCAAATAAAAGAGCACAAATTCACATAATCTCATCATCTAAACTATTACAAATAATCCAAGCATCAAAGATAATCAACAACCTAAAAATGCTTCTAAAAGGATAGTTTAGTGTGATAATACCCAACACAGTTGAACAATGGTGTTTTGTGGTCTTCGTTACTTGATAAATACATGAATCCCGAGAATGTATGTTCTGAAAACGGTGCACCACCAGCCACGCCGGAAAATCTCACCGGAAACCACCTTTACCTCACTGTCGGAGCACCACAGCCTCAACCGGTGGCCGAAAAATTACACCACCACTACCAAAAGGTCCGTCTCGACGTCTGCAACAAACTGCCTATTGAACACTTCGCCGAAAACGCCCCAGGGGCCGCCACCGGAGCTGCGCGTGTCATCTACGCGCCATTGCCAGAGGCCGCCGGAAAAACGTGCTCCACCAGTGGATATGCCTCGTCACAGTGAGTCTGGGTCTGGTCTCGGTTTCTCCAACCGACATCTGGTTTTGCCGGAATCTCCCTTCAAAGGTTCGATTTTTTTGAAAATTTTCAAAACTGCTCGGTGCTGTTTTCTTGGATTTCAATCTGATTTTCGAGTTTTTCCACCGCTTCGATCCCTTCTACCAAGGCTTTGATACCATTTGTTGAAATTACTAAGCCTATAACACAAGATTATTGCAAATCTAAGCCCCAATAATCTACCAAAGTGGTAAAAAAACAACTCCAAGCTTGCTCCAAAAACTCTCCCTTTTTGTATGGTGTTTGAGCTCAGATTTAGGACCACACGTGAAGCACCGGAATCATGGCACCGTCTCCTTGGGGAATGGCAACCGGAGGCTCACTGGAGTTGCAAGATTTCACCGAAAATCGTCCACCCAACTCACTGCCTCTCTCCCTCTCTTTCTTAGTCTTGCTAAAGTCCCAAATGAAACCAAAGACAAAGCATTGTCTTTAAACAAGATCCCCCAACAGTCAACATTTCAAATTGGGGTCAAAGAGTCAAAATGGTCCAAATAGATTTAAGTGAGCCACACTCACAAAATATATAGTTACGTTTGAGATGCTCTAAATTCTTATTTTTCAAACATTGAAAAAGTGGCAATAAATATTAATTTCAGTCAAATATTTATTGGTATAGCCATTAAATTTTCCATTAACAAGTTAAGAAATTAAATTCAATAAAATTTTAATTTAATGATATTCCTCGTTAGTTAAAAGGGAAAAAGAAAAGAGAGAGCAAAAAAATAGCAAATCTATTCCCACCCTCAACACCACCCCCCCGGCCCCCAACCACAAAAAAAAAAAAAAAAAAAAGAAAACCACTTCCATCTATTCTATAAAAGTACCAAACCATGACACTAGCTAATACCTACAAACAAAAATCTCACAAGCACCCAACAAAAACGAAAGAGAGAACAAATAATATCATGAAGTGCGCTCGAGTACTTGCCATTATTCTCCTCCTATGTTTCATCATCACTGGTAATTGCTTGTTTTATTTACAACTCCAAGTTAGTTTTGTCTTTTGGAATACATCTCGAGATAATTAATAGTTCTAATATTATTCAACTCCATATTTTTGCTTTATGTAATAATAAATTACGTATTTGTATGTTGGCAGAGGCAAGTAGTGAGAAAATTACAACTATACCGCCGGGATGTGAGGTACCAGTAAATAGCATAAGTCCATGTGACATTTTCAAATGTTACGATGCTTGCATCAAGCAAGTGGCGAATCGAATATTTATATATGCAAATTGTAGTACGTTTGACCAATGTATTTGTAGGTTTAATAAGTGTTAATTGTGGCTGCATTTACAACACATCAAATAAATTGAGTTAAAAGTGCAATGATTTTTGTTAATAGTGTTCTTGTTTTCCATCATATGTTCTTAATAAACAGAAAAATTTCAAATGCAAAGGTTATTTTAATTCGAATCAATAACTAGTGGACCAACAAAAAAAAAAAAAGAAAAGAAAAAATCTAGTGGCATCCAATTGGGTTTCTCATACTTAAGTTCTAGAGTTCAATTTTCATCCCCGATATTCCTCTTTTAATATTAAAAAAAAAAACTAGCGGACAAAAAAGTGGACAACAAATTTCGTTCAATATAATAATTATAAATTATTTTTACGTTTTTACTCAGTTACTAACCAGTGGTACATTTGGCCTCGGCCTTGTAATCAATCATCTTGCGAATTGTTAAAATGGATCACTTGTGGATTGCTGTAATTAAAAAGTTATAACGCCAAAAAATGTGCCAAGTTCATATGAGGAGTGAAAATCAATTCCCTATTATCACGTTTATACTATTAGTAGATGTATGCCGTTCCATGCTAGTAAAAGAGTATGCTAGTAAAAGAGTGTGATTGTGCTAACTTGATTGTCAAAACTAGGGATGTCATCAAGAGAGCCAACCGACAAAAAGCTCGAGCCAAGCCAAAGCTCAAGCTGCGCCTCCTTGGTGGCTCTCCTCGAGTCTGGACGGGCTATGAACCGTTTAATAATACGAGCCAAGACGGCCTATTCCTCGCCTCATAATTTTCCTTGTATTTTTTATAGTTTAATTTAATTAATTTTTTATTACTTTATTATTATAAAATTGTACAATATTAACTATTCTTATATTAAATTTAGTTGATCCTAATAAATAAATTCAAGAAAACAGGGAAAAATCATTTTGAGACGTGGTGGCGTGCAATTTGTAAAAAATAGGAATCGCAATGGGGCGGGTTCAGGGTGGTCGGCGATACTATAGACCCGACCCAGGAGTCTTAAGTTGCCCAGACCCCCCTCCCAAACCTACGAATTCCTGGGTGCTTCAAGGCAAGCCGGGTCATGGGGCAGGGTGGGGCGCTACCATGACTCACGAAATGAACTATGAATTTTTCCTCTTTTTAATCAATTATATGCAATGCATTATCAATTAATGGGCGGAAAATAAGAGATGAATTGAATACCATAAAGAGTTGAAACCTCCACAATTTTACCTTATAACGTAGAAATTGAAAAGAACAATGGAGACGGCTAAACTTTGTTTATTGTTTAATTGTTTGATGCTTACTTGACTTTTCATAAATCATTTAGAATTAACTCCCTACATGTTTTTAGAACTAAATTTATTAAAAAAAAAAAAAAGGAAGAAGAAGAAAATTCTTGACAGGTCACAGGTCTATGAGATGGTCCAAGCTAACCTAGACCTGCCCCGGACCCATAGCGGGGCAAAAAATGATGCCCCAAACCCACCTCCTAAAACCCAATTAGGCACGGCGAGTCAATCCTATTAAGGGCGGGTCCTCACCAATTCGTGACTCAGTGGGTTAAATTAAAAAAATGTAAAACTATACATTATTGAGTGATTATTATTAAAGTAAAAATTATAAGCAATCAATTTCACATTTGTTTTTCGGTCCCAAAAAAAAAAAATTCCACATTTGTTTTTATTTAATTCATTTAATATTTTCATTTAAAAAATAAATAAATCTAGTCTAGTCTAGAAAAACAAAACAATAGTTTCAATCTCTAACCAAACGTACACGTGGTTGGATATCACTTTTAGAGCATCCATAATGGAGATGTTAAATAGGATTGTTAGAGACTTTTAATTACATGTTAAAATTAGTGCTACATTAGTGATGTTAGTGTTATTGTTAAAGGAATATTTTTTTAGTTCAGCACTACATGTTAATACTTGAGTTGGCACTTTTAACTATAAAAATTCCTTTTTTATTTATTTGATAATGTTCGACCAATAACTTTTGATAATAATGGGGTCTACTTAAACTTAATAAACTTTGATAGCTAAATTTAATACATTCAATATGATTTGTTAAGTAATTGTTAAAATCAACTTATCTATGTGTCATTTAACAATCACTAAACCTTCATTTTCTTGTTTATGTGGGTAGCTAAAATTAGAACAACCATTGTGAATGTTCTTATAGCTTGCAAGTTGAGTCGGCATATCCTAATAAAAACCCGAGTCAAAGCTTGTGCCAATTCCCATTTTCTGGAGAGACACAAGCTGAGGCTCGGGCTTTTTGAGAGCCATCTCGACTTGGCTCATTTATACTCCTACTACTACTATCAAAATTCAATGACCTTGATGCTCTTCCAAAAAGTTTCCCAATGGATCTCAAAATTCAAATGTTCTTCAGATTTTTTCGGATGGATCTCGAAGGTCAGCAAGGGCATCGTACATATATTTTTGTAAAGCTGCTAGGTCGATCCCACCTCTTGATTATTGGTGTGGTAGTCCTACGAGCTGCATTCTACAACCACGCAAATATCGTAACCTTATTTGAAATGGAAAAATGGATAGAGATGGAAAATATTAAATTTAATTTAATACCATTAATTAATATAGATTCAATTAGAGTGTGTTTAATTGACAAGAATTTACCATGGAAAATGAGATAAATTTTTATTTTTGTAGTGTTTGATTCACATTTTTTCTATGGAAAATATTTTTCATCTTTTGGTGACGTGACCACATTTTCCTTGGAAACAGAAAAATGTTTTGCTATAGGGGCTATAGGTTTTTTGCTTGTTAGGTAATTCACATTTTTTTCTCGAGAATTTCACGTAGGGTGCGTTTGATATGTAAAGTGGAAAGAAAATATTTTTTAACTTTCATGGAAAACATTTTACTTTGGGGGAGGTGAGAATTGATTTTCCAGGAAAATGAGGAAAAGTATACTTAAAAGAATTGTACCATGAAATTTCAATTCAATTTCCATTTGTCAATCAAATGCACGAAGATGGAAAAATTTTCAAGAATTTGACAATTTCCAATGAAAATATCTCCAATCAAACACGCTCTTACAATCAAACATGTTGAAATTCATTTTCTATGGAATTTAATTACCGATAATTCAATTAATTGGAAAATATCTTCTTTCCAACTAAATTCTATATACAAACGCACTCTTACTGTAAAAGAGAAATTAGGATGTCAATTTAAATGAAAAATCAATAAATAGCACTAATCATCTTTAATTAAAAGACAAAAATGGCTCCTTTGACCCTTTAAATATACCCCTTGAATTACACAGTTTACCAAAAGCATACCCAAATATTATATGAGACAGAATTAGAAAATAAAATAACATCATGAAGTGTTCACGAGTGCCTGCTATTCTTCTATTCCTAATTTTGATCAGCAC
>CAVNYN010248465.1:0-10406 GCA_963692815.1 Nyctanthes arbor-tristis
TCTACAGTCTCACTGCAACAAGGCTTTTTTGTGAAAATCAACCAGTAAGTAGAGAGGTACTTCGGTTAGCATACATTTTTTTCTTTATTTTGCTAGGTGGAGGGGGTCATTTCATATTGCTTCTATGTTATAGCTGTCATTGCTGTGGATATTTGAAGTCCTCGTAATTTATGTATAACAGTGTAAGTTTGCCAATCTGCAAACCAAATGATTTTGCATAATTTGGATTATTTACTAAAATTTTCCAGTGTAAGACAATCTTGTTAACTGAAGTGATAAATTGCGGATGCCACGGCCCCTACTAGAATTATTATTATTTTTTAATGTAGTAATTTCATCGACAGGAGTTTGGCCTAAACTAAGTTTCTGGTTTCAGGATCTCGTCAAATCAACGTTCCGGGATATAGTTTCTGATGAAGTAAGTAAAATTAGGAAATCTTCTTTGAGCAGTGATTGCGGTGCTCCAACTATCGGCACTGCTACTGATGACATGACTGCTACTGATGACATGATATGGGAATATGATGGTCTTCATACAGACTATCAAGGCGACTATGAAGAATTGTTGTTAGAAATGCAAAGGATATTTTATGAGGACCTTAGGACATAGGAAAGCTTAAAAGGTACCAAATGAGTATGACTGTTGGAGTGCAGCTTTCTGATTCATGATTTTGCAGGAAATTTTCAGTATGTTGACAGATGACACGAGTTTGTTGGGTTTATAGTGAGAAAATAATAATATACACCCAAAAATATTGTGAAAGCATATTAATTAGCTCTTCCCATATAATCTCTGGAAAACTTTTGCATTAATATTATCCAATGGAGGTTTAGGTAAAAATAGTTGTAGATCTACTCTGCTGGTTGAGTTAAAGAGAGCTGTATATCTATGCCTGGATCGTTGATTTCCTCATCCTTCGAAGTTGACCAAAATAAAAGTCAGAAACAGTCGCAATTTTCAAATTATGTTGTGTGGAGTTGATTTCTCGTATTCGTGTTATTTCAGAAAGAACACATTTGTCCAATTATTCTTGTGAGCTTTAATATACTTTTATTTCCTGTCAGAAGCAGAAACTGTATCTGGGAGGATGAAGAAGATGAATATTTGGCTCGTGCAGTATATGAGCACATGCAGCTCAATGGTGAGCAGGTAATCGTGCTCACAAGATTAGATCGGAAGATTTCTTTAATATATCTGTGTCCTTGTGATGGAATTTAGCCACTAGCCATTCCAGTGTTTGTCTGCATAATCTCTTGATTTCTTTTAAATGAGACATACTAAACTTATTTGCTATGATTACCATGGCTTGCTTTTGTAAACACTATGTTTACCATCTAAAAGTCTAGAGTTGTCGTCACATCATATTTGATCTTTCTACACCATTAGTTAATATAGCTTAGATTTATTCCATTTATCGGTTTTAGCAATTTGGATAAATTTTGAAGCTATACAATGCTTTTGATTTTTCTAAATAGGTAAGCAAGGACGTTTGGTGCCCTGTTTGCAAACGAGGAGAGCTAGTACAAAATCATTGCCTTATTTACTGTAATCGGTGTGGTCTCAAACTCAACAAGAGTGATGAGGTCTCTCTCTCTCTCTCTCTCTCTCTCTCTCTCTTTCTCTCTATATGGCATGATATGGTAATTATTTTCTCCTACAGAAAGTAATAGCCATCTTAATCGACGGGAAATTTTTTTTTATCAGCCTCTGCGGATTTAATGAAACCAAGACCATAGAAGCAACCAGAGTCATATCAATTACAGATTGTGCAAGTTTTCTTTTCTTTTTTTAACCCTGCTGATCAAATGTAATGACATCCATCATAGGGTTGGTGGTGATTTCAGATCAGCATCCCATCCTCTTCATGATGGCAGCAGATGCTACTGCAGCCATCAACTGATCAACAGGTGCTCCCATACATTATTGATCTGCTGGAGAGGAAATATATTAGGGGGTTGATATCTTGAGTGCTTATTATCGAAATAGTAAATGATTCTAACTATTTGATTAAAAACCGACAATGTGGACATTTTATGTTTGAAAGGCAACTGAGTTCTTGCTGGTGCCAGTGAGGCCACATTATTTCAAAAATCTTCTACTTCTTCCTATCTTCTTCTCCAAGTGTTTCGAGCTAGTGCACTAATTTTTTCATATTTGATCAGTTGAACTCCATACTTGCCATGCACCGTGGAGATTGGATAAGTTACAGAACGTAAAAAACTTTTCTTGCAGATGCTAATTCAGATAATGCTTATCTTATTTTTCCTGTTATCACAGATTAATTTGGAGTTGCTAAGGACAAGGTTGGCTGAAGCTCATGCGGAGCATCTTGATAGGGGATGCAGGTTGAAGCCCGAGTTCTGCGTAGAGACTAGATTGAGCTAACCGCATTGTACATCAAGTGCCAAGGCTGTGATACTTTTGAGGTTGTAATATAGCAAGGCACCTTCCAGTTTAGTTTTTTTGCGTAATATATTCATGATTTACTCATAAGTTCATTCAACTGTTTGCTCCCTTCCCTTATGAATTTGGGTCAATCCCTTTCTTTCCTTTTTCAATTTTATTTGTGCCTTCTTCAAAAGTACTGGCTTTCTTGCTTCCACATAACAGGTTAATGAACATTACGTGCTAGTTTCTTCAAGTATATTAGCGGGTTATGTTTTCCATAAGTTATATTAGGAGTTCTATTTATTTCACTCTTTACAGAACTGAACCAATATATTATATGGTTACAAGTCTTGAGACTGCATGCGTCATGTTGAGATGCGCCTAAGAGGGGAAAGAAAAGAGGTAATGTTTAAACAATAATAATCTTATAATAATTATTATTATAATCTCAAAGTAATGACGGAAGTAATAAATCACAGGAAAAGTGAAGAAATCAAATCATGCTCTCATCCACATCCTAAGCTCTACAATGAGAGAAATAATGAACAATACTACAAGAACAGCAGCAAAGCCTGCATTCCATGAACTTCCAGCATTGCCTAAATGAATCCCGTAGAACACATTCACCACTGCCAAAAGGATTAGAATTCTTCCTACATTGTGATGGTACCAGTTCCAGTACTTTCTAACCTTCGACAGCTTGTCCGGTCGAGCCAAAATTGCCATAACCTGTTACATGCAAATATACATTTTGCATTTGTGTCATGGAATCCTCATTAAGTTCACTTCAAAGTTTGTTTGGGATAGCTTTAGCTTTTCGTAAAAGTACTTCTTGAAGAAGCCACGTTAAACTAACTTCTTCAAAAGTAAGGAAAGTACTTAGAAATCATCATAAGTCCAAAAGCAGTTTGCGAGTCTTAAAAGCTGCTAAAAGTTCGACTCTTGATTCTTGACCTTTATGTTTCTTTTCTGCTAATACCCTAATCGATATTTGAAACATAGGTTGATGAAAATGGACGAACCTGGAGGCAACCAAGTACGAGAATGAAGATTCCAAGTCCTTTGTGCTTGGTGACATTTGCTTTGAGGCGATTCTCTAAAACGAGCCCACAGATAATACCGGCAATTCCAAGAATAAGGGGATGTTTGATTCAATTTATGGTAGTTTATTTATAAAGAGAAATTATAAAGAGGTGAAATGAGTGGTGTAGATTTAATAGAAGTTTGAATTTTGTGGTTATAAATGAGTATTTGTCAAATCAATAGTCAAATCAGTGGTAAATGAGATTATAATGTGTTTTGTTAAAGAGTATCAAACAAGGGCTAAATCCACATGATTGGATGACTGAATGAGAATAAAACCAGATTGGGTCCCACTGTCTCATGTACCTAGCTACCATTACACCAATTGGCATCAAAATTCCCCATCCAAGCATGTTTAAGATCCCATGGCTTCTCTTTAGACCAGCATCTGGATTTTGCTCTTGAAATTGACCTAACACCATGGAAAGTTCGTACACAAAAGCCCGTCAAATTGTCTCTTCTGAAAGTTCAAAATTTATCTTTAGAGAATGATTTGATCATGTATTTGCAGCAGCAAGTCACTTCATGTTGATTTTTTCCCAGTTGTAAGACTTACGTGTTGATGGTTTTCACTTAAAAATTTAACACGTAAGGGTTGAGACAAGTTATTTCTATGGGTTGGCTTTGGATTAATTTCTTGAGTTATTATAATATTTATTTATAGCGTGTAAGTTTAGGTTCGGCAAGATTTAAGAGCTTCATACAAGAAATGTATAGTTTAGTTTGTCCAATTCAACTTGCTAAATGTTTGGTAATCATGTTAGTTTGAGCATGAAGCTATTAAATGGACCTCTAACCACCCCCCCAACCCAACCGAAAAAAAAAAGGGTGGAATATAATTATTAAGGTTTGACATTGCTTATTAGGGAGGAGATAATATGTAGTCAAATAATTTGTCTTTAAATAATTAGATGCTTGATTATAAAACCTTGATCTTATCTTCAACATTAAATTAAATTTAATAAATAGCAAATTGATCAATAATCTTTTATTATAGTTGTCTAATCAGTTGAATTGTATAAAATCTTATACTCGAGAAAGCTTAATTACGTGCATTAGCTCCTTTTGTGAAGTAAAAGCTAATTAGACATGATGGTGTAACTCGGAAAGGGGGAGAGTTTCTGATGCTATGAATCAGCTTGTGAAATATATATATATATATATATATATATCAAAAATTCTAAGGAGACATAGAAAATAGACATTATTATGTGACATGCTTATGTGACACACTTGTATTAACAATATGTTTGAATGACAGTATGTGACACACTTGTATAGACATTATTATGTGACATTCTTATATGACACTATATATATATATTAATGACCAACATACCACTGGGGAATACGAAACCTTCGATTTAAGGTTCCAAAGATCACGAATCTCGTAAACAAAGTCAAATACTATATACTACTTTTCATATGTTTTTGTGGGCTGTTTTTGTTTCTCCCACAAACAAATTAATAAGCAACAAGTAATATAAACGTTGCCTTCGAAGTTAAAAAAGGTATTTTAAAAAAAAAAAAAAAAACTTAAAAAGGTTATATGTTAGTTAGCCGGCCATAAACTAACACATCTAATGTACTAGTACCAAAATAAGTTGACAAATAGCTGTCAATGGACCCCATCATACGATACCATGATTCTTCATCTGTTATATTCTTTCTATTTAATACTCTTTAATTAAATTTTATAACACAAATATCATACATTCTATTTGAAAGATTCAACATAACAATTCTACAATTGTATATTGTTTATATATTTGACTAATTTTATTGTATTGTATTAGATTGGTTTGTTGCATTTTCTTTATTGTATATTAAATCAAATTGACATTCAAACATACTGTCAATTCATTTTTCTATTAATTAAGAACTTTAAGACAAGCAAGTTTTCACAATTTGAAAGATGGGGACGGCATTTGTCTAGCAGGAATGTTCAAGCATTAGTTGTCTAGTTTTATAACAGTACCAAACAAACAATGATGTGATGTGAAATAATATCAGCACATCACTATACTCGCACAATATTATATATCCAATTTGTTTGGTGTTTGAACATTTTTAATTGGTGTCTAATATCCTTTATTTTTACTTCAGCTTCATATTATAGTCTTGGACCGGGAGATTATTTTTTCTTAATGAAGTTTGGATTCAATTTTTCTAGTTAGAATATTGTGTTAAAGTCATTTTATCTAAAAGTTTAAAAATGTGGGTCCAAACCTTAGTCGAAGGGGGCATTGAACAACTAACACCACTACTAACATGTTGAATTTGACAATCTCATAATGACATCTTCAAATCTCATACCTAAACCACCTAAAATTTGATAACCATTGGAGTCGATATATATTAATGCAAGTGTACTAACCTGTGGCATAATTCAAAACAGTGGAGATCTGATCCCGGTGCTGCGACAAGGCAAACTTAGGTCCAACGGACGGGAGACGACCCTCTTGCCCGACCGAGTATATCACTTGCTTCTCCGGCGTATCGACGATCAACTGAAATGCCATATATATTTGATTGGATCGCATGGTCATGGATGTATTGCCAATTTGCAGGTTTCCTTCATCAACTTTCACCCGATCCGTTGATTGGGCTCCTAAAAAATACTTTTTCATCACGGATGTTCCATCGGTGTTAATCCACCCTACTATGGCACTTGATCCCACCATCTTGCCGTTGGGCGAAAACCCGATTCCGATATATGCATTTGGGTTGGGTGCCGATAGCACGAAGTTCCACACATTTGGGGACGCTTGTTGATACTGAAAACAATAAACGCAAAGAAAGTATTACACTTTTAACACGTTATGTATAGCACAGATGAAACTTAGCACTTAAACAGCTACTTGATAAATCGGAAACTGAACAATCAACGGGTCAAAATCCCTATACATAAATGGGGTTTCTACCCATTTTAACCAGTTCCAAGAATTTGTTAGTGTGTCAATTACAAGTAGATGAGAAACCATAACCTTTATGGTGGAGTGTAGTTAAAGACACATCACACAAAGTGATCAGCATAATATATAATCATCTCTGTGTCTCTGTGTGTGTGAGAGAGAGAGAGAGAGAGAGTTACTCTGAGAATGAAACGTTGGGAAGACCAGACAGAGAGACATTGGAGAGAAGTGGTGTCAAGGAAGGAAATGCGGTCCTGGAGGCTGAAGGGAGAGTTGCATGAATCTGCTGCTGCTGCCTGTGAATTTGCAGTGGCTGAAAACGAACCTAAAATCAACAAGAAGAAGAACAAATAACTGAAAATGAAAGATCCCTTCATCTCTCTACTCTCCTCCTCTCCCTCTCTACCTCTATCTTATGATCATAAAATGGTGTATATACAAATAATTATTATGATGATGTATATAATAATCAACAACTACATAAAAGAAATAAGAGTAGTAGTTGACAAAGTTTCTTCTCTCTCTAGCATGACCTGTTAGAGAGAGAGAGAAAAGAAATTTTGGAAATAATAAAACAAGCGACAAATTCAAGAAGGAATTAACAATAATAATTTGCCGTTCACATGATGATCATTTTCTTTCTTGATAGCTACGTGAATATGCCATGGCTATACTCTTCTTGGAAAGAAGTTTCCTACTGTATGCTTTTCTCTTATTTACTACAAGCTTATTTTTCGAGTGACTAAATCATCTACGTCTCCAGTCAATTATCTTACACAATATTGTATATAAGACTTTAAACTTTGAAACCTAAATATTTCTCAAAATCTTGGGATGCGTCCATTTAGGAATTAGTGAGTCTATGCGACTTTTTCTATCTAATTTTACAACTCTTTTTTTTTTTTTTTTTTTTTTTTACATTATAAAAGGATTATAGGGGAGGGGAATCGAACCCTTGACGAAGGGTGTAAATAATCAATACAGGTATCACTAAACTACAAATGTCTTGGCATCTAATTTTACAATTCTTGACCAACTAATATAATTTTATTTCAGCCTATTTCTTCTTTTAAGAGAGTGCGTGTATGCGTGTTTATATTGTCTTTGATAAAATTATAAAATTTGATAATTACATATATGCATTGACATGTTGAATTCGAACATTACGTAGTTAATGAACTATTGTAATCGTTAGTGATATTTGTTTGATGCTCATGCGTATTTTCCGGTCGTCATCGGCCATTTTGAAAAGTTAAGAAGAGTCGAAATTGCTTTTTATTTGGATGATCTTTCAAAAATATTTTACGCGCCCTTATTGAGAAATACTTCATTGAAACCTATGAAAGAAACCCTTCTATAGAAAATGCTAAGGCAGAACCTAACTTAAACGTTTAATAAAGTATTTTTAACCACAAGATGCACGCAGGAACGCTAGTTAAAGGTTTGTTTGATATAATAATATTGATGATGATAACAGTAGGTAAATATAATGAGTTACAATACGTGGCACGGATTTATTAAATCTTATCAAATAATTGATTATCAAAAGAAGTAATTTTGCAAAGTTATAATAAAAAAGTAAAAGAATGTGAAACAGCTCCTGAGCCTCTGAAGTTAGGTAGGTCGACAATGACTGTTTACCGATGTAAATCTACATTCTTATATTTCTTAATAATTCTGAATATTAAAAAAAGGGGAAAAAAAATGTAAGCCCCCCCAAAGCACATGCCATTCTATTATCACATAACAGATCTTTTAACACTTTCCCTACAATTATTTACAAAATAGACAAGCAATCCTACTATTGATTGATTGCATTAAAATGCTACAGAAACCATCTCCTAAGTGAAATTAGGCAGCTCAAAGAAAAGCTAAAAAAAAAAAAAAATTAAAGTAATGAAACATAACTCCGACTAAAAAAAGACTCGTCCAATAAATAGTTGATAGAAAATTTCAGCCGGGGTGTATAGCTGACCATTCAGTTTATTTTGCTGTAAGTACTAAAGGAAAGCATCATTCAGTGACCCTACAAAAGATGCTCTCAAGATTTCTTTGGCAGAGAAGTCCTAGGAAGGATGGAGTTGGCAAGATCTTCATTGAGCTTCACAGGTAATGGTGGCATCTGTTTCATTAATTCCGGCATGTCGTTTAAGCTGCATTCAAGAGCATTTCAGGATAGGGTATAGAATCAGTCCGGTTCAGTCATATAAATAACACTGTGATAGACTTGTTATGGATGCATGTAATGTAAAAATGTGTGCTGATACATAAGCAAGAGAGAGGAGCTATAAATAAATTTAGCCACTCATAATCTCACCTTCACATGTATTAATTATTGTCGGTCTTGTGGGGACAAGGATACAAGGCTGGGGATGGACCAGGCATGTTTTGGTTTTTCCATCTACAGCAACAAACTAAACCTTGTTCTAAGTGAGTTTGCAATGGACTTTCAATCTTCCTTGCTAATGTTAATTAATTGGAACATGATTGGCATGTTTTGTTTTTTTTCCATCTACAGCAACAAACTAAACCTTGTTCTAAGTTTGCAATGGACTTTCAATCTTCCTTGCTAATGTTAATTAACTGGAACATGATTGGCATGGATAAAACATTTTTGATTATTGGTCTCTCTGTGGTTTTTAATAATAATAGTGTTATCCATATCACTGAATGCTTGGTTTTTAAGAATAATAGTGTTATCCATATCACTGAATGCTTTCTTTAGGCTCTAACACAAGCCTTGACCAATCACATTGTAGTCACAACTCTCTCGTCTCGTCAATGGAATGCTTGAAATCGACCAGTTTTAAGAGAAGTAACAGGCATATTATTCATGAAAACCAAATCAGGATTACTACTTCTAAAGGAAACCAAACCGATTCAATAAATGAATGTAATCTCTGCATGCCAACATTTAGACGTAGAGTGTAGCTAACATACTCGCTTAAGATTGCCAGGATATTGTTCCGAGCTTGACAGAAGAGATTGATGTTCTCATTTATCTGCATGCAAATACGCATTAACATAAATACCATGAAGTCACTGTTGGAGAAGAAGCTTCCCAGCTATGAAACGGCACAACTTAGGGTACATATAATAGCTACTAATCAAGTCTCTGGAGCGTAAGGTACGCAAGTACGGGGCTTAAAGAAGAAATCTATGATCAAACAAATGTTTTATAACGATATACATTAACGAATTGATGTTTATAGTGCAGTAGATTCCTCTAATTTCTTACGTCAGAAGATTTAAACAATATTAGTGGGGTCCAATTGCTCCATTGCAGAAGATATTATATTGCCAAAAATGAAATCTACAGTTGTTGTATAGCAATATAATAAAATAAAACATCTGAGCAACAGAAGAAGATAATCATACTTGTCTTCTCAGAAATTATGAGTTAAAAACGAAAAACCAAGTATTGAAAAGATAGAATACCTTGAAAGCAGCAAAGTTTGCAGAAATTTGATCTAGGGCCTGAGCACTTTGCTCAAGTAGCTGTCCAGTAGCTCCACCAATGGCTGTTCATGAAACAAACCACACTTTATTTTGATATTCGAACAGCATTTGCAGTTTCTATATAACATAAATGGTATGCTATACAACAGAAAAATTGTTTCAAGAACAAGAATTGTCAACTGTAACTTATACTGGTGCATAAACTTGAGAAAACGATCAAATATAATGCTAAATTCAAGATAGCCCAGTAGAGGTTCTTGCAATGTTTTCATTGTCAAGCAAGGTAAACAGCTTTCCATATAATGCGAGTCTAAAGCAAAAGTCCTTCCACTTTTTAGTTGAGTAACGTAATGGCCCATTAATTACTGAATTATGAACTTTCCAACTAGCAGCACTAAATTGTAATCAGAATGTGGATTATGAACTAGAATTGCAAGATTTCTTCTCATTTCGCATTACTCTCCTATTTAGATACTCTTTTATTGTTACAATTTAACTTGTAAAATGTTTCTTCTCAAGGGGGGGGGGGCCCCCAAGGGGGGGGGGGGGGGGGGGGGGGG
>CAVNYN010248467.1:0-11186 GCA_963692815.1 Nyctanthes arbor-tristis
TGACATATAAACTTACTCACACCTGTAGGAAGGCTAATCAATCTGCTAACTTTTTTTTTTGGCTAATCAGGGTGTCTAGAATCGGTGTTGTCAATGTCAGATTGCTATTAAATTTGATTAACTGGCAGTTGATATTTGCAAGCTTGATAATACACGATTGCCTTACATTAAAGCTAGGTAGTGTTGAGGATTCTTTGTAATTTTTGTTGAGTTTTATAAGGAGTAGTACTCGATCCTTTGCATACATGGTAGTAGATTGGGCGATTGGCGTCAGTTGCAAGGTCTGTATTTTTTATCAGGTAATTCATTCTGGGAGGTAACGTACACTACGTTCCCCTCTTTTTCCAGGGTACAATTTTTTCATATTAATAAATTGTAAACCTTTGTGATACCCATAGCTATTAACACATTTACCCTTCACTTGCTGGCTCGACATAACGCCATCAAATTGGCGACATATTTTGGAAAGACAAATGGATTTGGAGTGGGGATGCGTGGCTTGGGACCGATCAGGGGAGGATGTAGCCAGGGGCCGGCATGGGGTTTAACCTATGATTTTTTGGGTGTAGCGTGGATCCGCTACAGAGACCAGTTCTCAATTACTAGTTGAATGGATTTTGGGTTAATTCGTTGTGATATTTTCATACTAAAGCATTGCGATATTTTGGAAGTGTCATCAAAAGTGGCTTAGAAAAGTTAGCCTTATAGTGTTAGGGTAATTATATTACCACCACCATAATTAATCATCACACCACATTTTAAATTCACCACAAAAAATTGATAATTTTGATTGAAACACCACAATGTATTTACATTCATAACCTGACTCTCTATAATATTGGTAAGGATAATAATAATTTTTTTCTTGCACCACTTTAATATAAGCACACCACGAACTAATAATAAATTTTTTCCTTGTTTTTATTTTATAAATAAATACACCACAATCGTCATCTCCGGCCAACATATGCCACCGCCACCGCCACCGCTAATTCATAATTCTTCCACCACCAATTCAGATTCATACCCAATTTAAAAGAAAGTTAAAAAGACAACAAGGAATAAACTTCCACCGGGAAATAATCGGTGTCTTTAATTTTCTCTATGGATTACTTTCTTCCACCATTGTACATGGGTAATAACTTCCATAATCATTACCATGAATTCTTATTCTTGAGAATTTCATTGTCAACAGGAAAATTTTACTGCTTCGAACATCACTGAGATTGACAATAGAAACATTGGTTCTCCCTCCAAAAGACAGCTTGTTGCCTCACTTCAAACATCAAATGCTTAATGCTGCACCAACCGTCTTTGATCCCGATGCCGTAAATATAGATGCGGTGCACATATATTATAATAAAAGAGATATATAAAGAAAAAAAAAAAAGATACACGATGATTTTTATCGTAGGGGTTTTTTTGTCATTTTAGTAAAGGTTATTTTAATGAATAAGATAATTGTGATGTAATAAGAAATAATTGTAGTGATAATAACCCATAGCGTTACGTGGACTGTTCAGGATGGCAACTGAAAGGGATAATTAGGAAAGTCCATCCTGTTAACACCTGATTGCAAAAGTCAGTAAGGAAAGATTTTATTTAAAAAATCAGGTGTTAAGTCACGCATGCAACTCCTTCTCTCTTTCCTTTGACGAAAGTGCCATTGCAACTCCTGTCTGCCCTTGACTCAGGGGAAATCTAAAATCAGGTTGCAAAACAAGCTAAATTGGTATTCCGACGAAGATTTAAATCCCGATGGAGGCTTACGAAATTGGTACTTAGATAGCAAAATTGAAGGTTTGGAGTGAGGAATTTGACCCCCACCCACCGCCACCAATGAAGGATTGATCAGATTGGTAAAATTGGGGCAAAACCCTAATCGGCGAACTTGTTATCGTGATTTGCTTTTGATTTGGTGTCGATATGCTTTTTCATTTTTTTTAAAAATATGATTGTATCTATTTTTCAATTTTTTGTTTAAATTTGTGTGCATCTGATTTTTTTTCTTTTTATTATTTTTTGAAGTCTTCTTGCAATTTTGTGATCTACGACTTTGACTAGCTAGAGTCTCACGGATGTGACTATGGTAGCGGTTGTAGAAGTATTGTTGTGGTGGTTGTATCGTGAATGTTAGCGTTGTGACTCTCGTGCCTCGCTGTATTTGTTATCGAGTATAGTTATGATTCATTGGTGACAAATTGTGATTTGCTGGGTTGTAATTATAACTCGCCAGAATTGAGTTGGGACTAGTCAATGACTGATGGTACAACAGTGGTGTGATAGTCGTGGGGTGGATCGTAGTGGTGTGACGTGTAGTGTAAATTGTGGTGAGTGCCACGGGTGGGTCTGTGACCGACACTTAAGGTCGCACCATGACAATGTGGTTTTTATTGAAAGAGTAATACTATTTAGCATCACTGGTGTTTGACACTATATCAAAGTGACATTCAATGATAAGCTAAATCAAGTGGGTCATTTATTCATTCATTTAATTCCATTTATCATTCAATGTCACATTAGTTGCCACATAGACTGGTGTTAAGCACCACTGGTGCTACATAGTATTATTCTTATTGAAAAAGATTAACACATCTTAATTCTAAAAATGATTACGATATATCAATAAACCCCCAACTGAAATCGTAAGGCTAGAAATTACTAATTTAGTAATTTTTAAAAAGGAGGGCTAGCAGGCAACGGAGTAAGGTACTATTTACTGGTGCTAGAAAACTTTAAGGTTTGATTTTATTCATTTCGAATTATGATTTTTAATTGCTGAAAATTCTTTTTTTTTTTTCCACGCAACTCGTGAGTCCTGATACAAGTGTATTGAGACGAGTCACATACACCATGAACCTGGTAGAGTAACTTGTACCAATTATGAACTCTTCCCAGATTTATTTGAAAATTTGAAAAATGTGTGTGTATATATATATATTTATATACTGAGAAATAATTTTTTTAATAAAAGTTTTCAAATTTAAATTAAAAAATATTAAAAATTATTTTGTGTCAATACTTGTTCCCGAATAAGATATCAAGAGCCAAGATCTAATTGCTATAGTGAATCCAACAGGGTTCCCCCACCCTAAGTTTAGGGTTCGCTCCCCCCACCCCCTGACTTTTTCCATTGTAATAAAATAAGATCTACTATATTGTAATTTCTTATTTCGGTTTTTGATATACGTGAAACTTTTTTTTTTTTTTTAAGGTTGATATACGTGAAACTATTGTATCTCCACTCCTCTATCTCACTAAAATAGTCTTGTATTCTTTTTTTTCTTCGTCTCAAGTCATAGGTCAATTTCTTTATTGAAATATGGTTAAAATCTTGGTTTTCCTATATGTCCCTATTTAATGTGTATCACCATACCTTGCCTCTCTCATCAACAAAAGACGAGAAGTTTTCACCAAGGGAACTACTGATGCTACGGCTCTTCGTGCAGAAACCATTCTAAAAATGGTGACTGTAGATGGTGCGAAATCTGTACTCTGGAAGAAAGGTATCGGATCACTAGAGATTGGGAAAAAGGCTGATATTATCATTGTAAACCCCTTCTCTTGGTCAATGATGCCTGTTAATGACTGGTATGATTCAACATATGAAAATGCTTGCCGTTCACAGATCCATTAGAAAAACATCTCCAGCCTGGTTTATTCCTTGCGAACTGAAAATATTACATCTGTTACGTGTAATGGTCGTTGGATTATGAGAAACAAGAGAATCTTGACTGTGAACGAGGAAGAAGTTGTATCAATGGCTAAGCGTGCTTCCAGGGATCTTTTGAAGAAAGCAGGCATCCAGCTTGCAAGCAGAATGAATGTCGTATAATCCTTTGTTCTCTTAGCCAGTTACTGTACTACAAAAAGTGTTACAATACTGCCTATAATAATCTTTCTTGTTTCTATTACACAATACGGAACAGGAACCCAACTGCAAAAAAACATAATTAAAAAAAAAACAAAAAATAAAATGATTAAAGTGAAATAATTAGTAAAAGAAATCGTATATTAGGAAAATAATGCTCTTTATATTTTACTTTTCTAATAATATTAATTGAGTTTTTCATAATATTCCTTGTGAAAATAGGACTATGCTTATCATAGTGGGACGAAGGGAGTATGATCAAACGAAAAGGAAAGCTTCATTAAAATCACAACATGACACTACTAGAAAATGCAAGATTAGCAACAGAATTTTAATAACAGAACTAATTCCGTTACTATTAGCAATAGAATAGTAACAGAGCGCGAATTGTCACGGAATTAGTAACGAAATTGTTTTGTTTCCATTTTTTGGTTACTAATCCGTTACTGAATAGTAATGAAAAAAATTTGCTATTATTAGCTATAGAATAGTAACGTATTAGTAACAGAACGCGTATAGTCACAGAATTAGTAACGGAATAACTTATGTTGCTAGTTTTTCGTTACCAATTTGTTACTAAATAGTAACAGAAACAATTTGTTACTAATAGTAACGGATTATCAACAATTTCGTGACGAATATGGCTGGGGAAAATTATGAGAATATACTTTATATAAATTATAGGGCAACATATTAACAAAGATATATAGTAGCCTGATGGTTGAGACTTTACTCACCAACTACCAAGACTAGAGTTCGAATATTATTTTCTTTCAAAATTCTAATCCACGATTGGTAACGGAATTAGCAATGGAATTAGCAACAAAAGTTTGCTGTTAATTAGTAACGCTTTTATCTGTTAGTAATTTAGTAACGACTTTCTCTGTTACTAATTTAGTAACGGAAAACTAAATCTGTGGCTAAATTAGCCACTATGGAATTAGAAAGGGATTTAAAATCAGAACGTTTCCATTACTAACAGTCTATTAGCCACAGATTGACCCGTCTAACAACGAAAATTTCCGTTGCTAATCGTACATTTTCTTGTAGTGTGATTGAGGATATTCTTCAATCATCATTAATTTGAGTTCTTTCTTGCAAAAATAAGGACTCACTAGTTTCTTTTCAAGGCCAAGCCTTGAGGTTAGACACGCTTAAGCACACCAATGCGAGATAAAGTGTAAGGCATGGTTATGCGTTGAGTCCAAACTATAACTGTCACCTAGACGAGGTTTAAGCGTGAAACCGTGTGAAGATTGTATATCTAGAAGCCCAAAAATTTTATCAAGACCTTTATAGTCTAATGGTATCCTTACTTGGTTCCTTACATTCTTAATCAAGGACTTGATTCCCTTTCCCGACCATCCCCCTTATTTTTTAAAAATAAATAAATAAATAAAAGACCCAAAAATTTTTGCCTCAGAATTTCTCTATACAACTATAACAAATATCCATTTACTCATTTTATCCATACAAGAGCTTCAGGAATTTAGATTGGCTAGCCAACTTCTATTTATTTGGTTCCATAAGAAATACGCTCTCCGTCCCCACAAAGATGGATTTATTTATTTATTTTTCACATAAATTACGACATGTTAAGTGGAATTATATTTGGTCTACATTTTTTTCCTAACTAAATCACATTTTTTTCCATAACAAAACTCCAGAAATTTTTGCTTTTTAAAATATCATATACGTCCATAATGTTTCTAAAATGCAAATTCTTATTTTCAACTTTCAATTGATTAACAGATAATCTCTTACGCTTTTTATCTAACTTTTAAATGCAATTAAAATAATTTGCAAACTTTAATTTCTCATTTACTGTTTATCTTATTTACCTATAAATACAAGCGTACAAGTAAGTATTTTGGTGTAACGTAATAGAAAATTTTTTTACCATCATAGAGTAGATCTGGAACTTTTAATTAACGAAGAATAGTCCCAAGAAGAAAAAAAACAACGGAAAAAATTATAATAGTCATAATTATAAAAATAACCAAAATTTACTTTTAAAAAAATAAAAAGAAAGCAAAAGTTGAAGATATATAGTATTGAGAATAAAATGTGGTGATCTTGACAGAGAATGTGGTGTGAATAATGTTATTTAATATTATTAGGAGAAAAATAAAATTTTCTTTAACTTTTTATCAAAAGTACCCTTCATATTACAATCAAATTTACTTTGGTTAGAAAAATAAAATTTCTTAATAAATATTTGGGGACAAAAAAAAAAAGAAGGAAAGAAAAGGGAGCTTTATCCTTTTGGGATGGAGGAAATACAGTTTGCGTGAAGATTGGAGATCGAGCTGACTTCCCTTCACGTGTTCGCGGAAAAACTTTACAAATTACAACTTGGTGGTTGAAAATAAATAAATAAATAAATAAATAATATATTTGTCTAATTTTTGGAGAAGTGTTTCTATTTATTTATTTATTTATTTTTCTTTTTTGTGGGGAAACAAGTTGCTTGTTGAGAAGGTAAAAGTAAGGAACTCTTATGGTTGGTGGGAAGGCCGAGGACAATATCAAAGTGAAAGAAATGAAGGTCAGGAGATTGATCAGATCCAAGACTGAGATGTTTGATTTCGGATTAATAGACTTGTATTATTTTTTATACGTCTTAAATTATATGTCATTTTTTTTTACTAAAATGTAATCTGAATCTTAATTTTCTACTCTCTTATCTTATTTAATGTATATCATTATCAATAAAATAACACTGTTAAGGTGAAGTAAAATAAATGGGTATATTAGGAAAATCATTTTAAATTTTACTTTACCAACACAATCACTTTTCTTAACAAGCAATTATATCATCACTACAAAAACTATTCCATACATCACACGTTTTAAGTACTTTTTTATTTATGAAAACGGGCATTGACAAAATTACTTGGATAACCTTTAAATTATTTCTTCTATACATACATTCTCATGCACACTTCAATTTATTTACTTTACCAACACAACCACATTCTTCCTTCTTCTTCATTTTCTTAGAGAAAAAAAATATAAATCTACCGAATCTAAAATCTATCACAAATTTTGTTTGTTGAAAGAAATGGATGAAATTTGCTCTGAAGATTGAATACGTTGGCCAAAAAAGTCCTATGGCCCTTCTTCTTCCTCCTCCAACCACCTCGATTGTCAAGTCACAATACAAAACTAATTTATTTTTGAATATCTTTATATTTTAAGAAATATTCAACAAATTCTATCGTAATTTGAATTTGTATAAACAAAATGAGCATGAAAAAATAGATTAAATTGAATCAATTATCGGAGCATTGTTCACTTTATCCTCTCTCTCTATATATATATATATATATTTCATAACCAAACCCTATTTACAGAGGAAACCCGCTGCTCAATTCTTTTTTGAAGAAAAAAGATAAAGAAAAGCACTTTATTAAAGCATCCCTCTCTTCCTGAATCTCGGTGGATAAATATTGATATATACCATTAATTGAATTCGAATGGCACAAGGCAAGAATGGCTGTTGAATGGTAGAAGGCAAGAACGATAGTTGTTGTGTTCCTTTCTTTGATTTTCTATTTTATTTTGATTATTTTTTTAATTGGTAACAATGTATGTGGTCTCTTTATTAAAAACATATTATAATTGTAGTCTAAGTATAATGTGGGGCAATAATAAAAAATCGTAGTGCCAATATAATTGCCCATTCTTAATTTTTGTTAAACTGAGAGAAATACTATATATAAGTGGGACTGGGACGAAGGGGATATAACAAGTCAAAGGAAGGGGAATAGGAAAAAAGTTGTTCAAATTTCTATTGACTTTTCTCCCACTCAAACCTAAATACTCCTCTCGTCCCAATTATTTGGCCTGCTTTACTTTTTAACAAGTATTAAGAATAATCTTGGGAAAAACAATTATACAAACCTTCTACATGAAAAAACTCAACCTTGGCTTCATAAATCCACGTGTGAGTTCTTGCTTTTTTATAACTATATGTGGTCTCCATAGTAAAACTGCTTAATAGGACACTAGGCACGCATCAGTCAAGTTTAAGTTCAGTGAAGTCATGATATGTTTATTAATTAAGAGATAAATTCTATATTGAAATAGTACAAATAAGTACTTTACATAGAAGCACTTGGGCTACTTACTTTTAATAATAAGGTTGACTTTTCAACATGAAGCATCAAGTCTTAGCATATTATTAGAGGTCATTAACCTCCTACGGGTGATTTGATGCTATTATGATGCTATTAAAATTTGAAAATGAGCACATGGACTTAAAGATAAGTGTGTTCCAATAAGTCAACATAGCATCTTAAAAGATAAATCTCACACATAGAAATAATACAAATTAAATAATTGACATATAAGCATTTGTATTACTTTTCGTATTGAGATCGACCTTTTAAAATTGAAGCCAAGTATTAATAAAGTTAACGATATAGATTACATGCACCACAAATATAATTAGGTTAAAGTACATGTCAGTCGTTTCTATATATTTAATTAGAATTATTACTAATGGCATTCTAGGTTTATAGGCTTGCAATTTGTAATAAAATCTGTGGATATGAGTTTTTCAACGCCAAATGAGGCAAAAACAAAGTGGGATGCGATGCCTATTACTCCATTTGCAACATAAATCAGAACATATGATCAAATTAAAATGATGAAATTGGAAGAAATGCTTCTCTCACACTTGAGAAACAAACAGAAAATCCATGATCCAAAGTGGATTTACACAAACCAAAATTCAAGGCATACATACATCAACCACAAAGCGCGTCATCAATGATCATCATGTGGAAAAGAAGCTCTACATTTGCAACTTGGCTGCTTAATTTCCAACTCGTGATAGATTAATTCCCCTTTGATCAAGTTGATTTCTGAGACATGACTTTGGCGGGACTCTTTTGTTACGTACTTGGAACGACTTACAAGTCTTCTCCAATCATTTTCGAGTTTTGTCAAACTGAGTTCTATTGAAGGCATGCGTTAACATCAACCACAAAGCACATCAACAATTATCATCATGTGGAAAAGAGGCTGTGCTCTAATATAACATTTCCTAAATAATAGTGAGCCAATAATTCATATGAAACCTAGAAGAAGGTGACAATTTTAGCTATTCTATGGACTCCATACAAATCCTTAAGATGTAAAGTTCACGTATAATTTCTACTAGGAAGAATGTTCAAGTGCCAATGGATACATAAAAATCTTTTCTACAATGTATTAATAACAGCTTTTCTCCATAGATAATGGCACCCTGAAGTATTTCCACTCCAAGTTTTTCATAGTGCATCTGCTTTTCCAAATTATTTTTATCTCACATATTGCAGTAGCATACATAGCATCCGCGTTCTAGATTACTTATTTGAAAAATTATTTGGACAAACACAAATGGCAACCATGTTGAAGTACCCTGTCTTCTCATTTTTCTTATTTCTACCTTTCCTCTCTTTTGTTTCTCTCCAACCTGTCTAATCGTCTTTTGAGGAAGCAAATGCTCTGCTAAAATAGAAAGCCAATTTTAAACACGAGAACAATCAAGTAATAACTTCATCATGGACTCTTGCACCACAAATTTGTCCAGGCATCCAAAAGCAAGTGCCAGTCCATGCAATTGGTTTGGAGTTTCTTGCATTGATGGAAGCGTCAACTGGCTAAATCTCGCAAATGCAAGTATAAGGGCAACCTTATTTGACTTTCCATTTGAATCTCTCCCAAATCTTGCCTATATTGATTTCCGCATCAACCAACTCTTTGGAACTATTCCCCCTCACCATTAATCAGTTTACAGCGAACATCGCATCAAAAATAGGCCTTTTAACTAATCTTCAAGCACTTCATTTGGTACAAAATCCAGTTCAATGGTACGATTCCTAAGGAAATAGGCCAATAAGTGTCTCTAACTAAGCTTGCATTGTCCGAGAACAAACTTTTTGGTCCAATTCCTATTTCTTTTGGTAGATTGAGAAACTTGAGTGTCTTGTATATCAATGAAAATTATTTTTCTAGACCCATACCAAGTGGGAAATCTTGTGAATCTAGTATTAACACGTTGACAGGTCCCATACCCACTACTATTGGAAACTTGAACAAGTTAAAACTTTTGAGCTTCCAATAACCAACTTTCTGGTAGGCTAGCAAACTTGCAATCATTTCAAATCCTAAGTTTGTCCAATAATAACTTCACAGGTTTGATCCTGCCAGAGTTGGGAAATCTGGAGCTTATAACTAGGTAGGGTTGAGCAAAAATAATTTGATTGGACCTATTCCAGAAATTGAATCATTGAGAAATCTGGAGTACATATTCCTAAACAGCTGCTTGTCAGGCAATATTCCAATCATCTGAAATTTTACAAAACTTCAAGGGTTGCACCTGTCCTCCAACAAACTCAGCAGAACAATTCCGCCAGAAATTGGTTTTATTAAGAAATTTGCAGTCCCTAAGCCTTGCAAACAACTCAATGTCAGGAGCAATGTCTACTACAGTCTAGAATCTTACGAAATTTTAGGTGTTGTATATGAACTCCAACAAACTCATTGGAAAACGTTCCACAAGAAATTAGTTCATTGTTAAATTGGATGACATTAGACCTTTTAAACAACTCCTTGTCAGGTGTAGTACCTGTTACAATCTGGAACCTTACAAAACTTCAAAAGTTTTACCCGTACTTCAACAAACTCATCAGAAAAGTTCCACTAGAAATTGGTTCTTTGCGAAATTTGCAGACCCTAGACCTTTCAAACTACCCCTTCTTTGGTGTGATACCTACTACAATTTGGAACCTTACAAGACTTCAAGAGTTGTACTTGTTGTCCAACAAACTCACTGGAACAATTCTACTAGAAATTGGTGTGGTCCCTAAGCCTTCAGGATAACTCCATGTCCAATGCAATACCTCCTAAAATCTAGAATCCTACTGAAGTTCAAAAGTTGTACATGTGGTCCAACAAACTCACCAGAACAATTCCACCAGAAATTGGTCTATTGAGTAATTTGAAGTCCCTATGCCTTTGTAAGAACTCCTTGTCTGGTGCAATAAATACGGTAGTCTAGAATCTCACAAAACTTTAAGTATTGTACTTGTAGTCCAACAAACTCACAGTACAATTCCGCCAGAAATTGGTTTATTGAGGAATTTGCAGTCCCTAAGCCTTCAGGGGAACTCCTTGTCGGGTCCAATACCTATTGCAATCAAGAATCTTACAATGCTTCAAATGTTGTACATGTGGTCCAACAAACTCATCGGAACAGTTCCACCAGAAATTGGTATATTGAGCAATTTGCAGTCCCTAAACCTTTCAAGGAATTCCTTATCAA
>CAVNYN010248474.1:0-12057 GCA_963692815.1 Nyctanthes arbor-tristis
GGACTCCATTTTTTTCTCTTAGGATGCTTAACAACCAGGAAACGAGTATTCAAGAAAAGAAAGTGGTTGCTGGCAGCTGCTTCACATAAAGGAGAGAGAAAAAGGCAAGTTTATTTGGTTGTTTGATTCTTCTTTTAATTTTTCAAAATAATAATGCGCAATTTAGATAGAGAATCACTTGTGAAGATTCAGCGAAAGTAGGTCATAATTGATTGACTAGTAAACTCCGAGGATAGACAAGCAGTCATATACTGTAAATCTATAATAATGCAGGCAGGAAAAGAGTAAAGTCTCCCTTACTGTAGTAATTATGAAATTAAGATTTTGTTTGGCAAAAAAAATAGATATACCAATTGGCACTTTGATAAATGATAATTTGACACCTTTTCACCAGAAGGTGTCACATTATTTAGGTGTCCAACAATTATAATAGGTTCCAATTACAATTGGTTGCCAAATGGACTCCTAATTTTATCTACAAATACTTGGTCTTGATTATAAACAAAACATGTGAGATGTCCGGCACAACACAAACGAGTGACTAATTGTTGAATTAATTAGTAGATAGGATAATATTAATATAAATTAAAAAAATTCTAACTTTGAGTAGAACAGGTTTCCAGTTGGTACCTCATTATTGATAAGAACATTAAATATTTCTATTCATCTTTCAGTACAAAAAGTGTCAAAATAGACTTGGAGTCGGTTTTCCTCTAAATAAATAGCACTAATTTTAAGTGTGTATTTTTTTATTTTATTTTATTTTAGTATTTTGTTTGAAGAATCTTAGGATGGAGCAAACGGGCGCATAAATATCAACTTCCGAGGTGGATGTTGTCGCTGAGTGGAATGAACTCCAAATCATTGCAAACGTTGATTATAAATTAGTGGCGTATGGAATTATTGGAAGGGTTAATTTCACAAATCGCCCAAACTTTTGAGTTAAGAATCAGTTTCGTCTCTAACATTTGTTTTCATACTCTATAGCCCCCAACTTTTAATAAATATATGCAAATCGTCATTTTTCCACTATTCTGAAAAAATTTCAATTAAATGACAATTATACACCTTAAATTTTTAAATTTAAAAAAATGTTTAAAAATAATAAAAAAAAGAAAACCTAGCCCACCCCCACCCATTCCCAAGATTGACTACCGGAAATGAAAACATTCCGGTGACTAACCATTTTACCACCGAAATGATAGCATTCCAGCAACAAAAGGGAGAGTGAATCCCCCCATTTTGGCTGTCGAAATTGGGAGGGGGGACTCTCCTCCATTTGTGCTGCCAGATATGGCCGGAAACGGCAGCCAAAAAGGGGAGATTATATTTGGGTGGAGTAGGGTGGGTCGGGTTTTCTTTTTTTATTTTACCGATCTTTATTATTTTTAAATATTTTTTAAAAAAACTTAAAAAGTTTGAGGGGTATAATCGCCATTTCGTTGAAAATTTTTAGAATAATTGAGCATTTATTAAAGGTTGGAACTGTGAAGTGTGAAAACAAAGATTGTGATGAAATTAATTCTTAATTCAAAGGTTAGGGACGATTTGTGAAATTAACCTTTATTGGAATTGGAATAGTCATATAAAAGACAAATCTCTGAAACAACCATCTATCATTTCCCAAACTACAAATGTCTTACGCGAAAGTAACACCGGACTACATATAAAGTCTGACTATCAATTAGAAACTCCAAAATTATGAAATCACATATAATTTTATCCATATAATAACTGTTTTTATTAGCAGTTAGACTCTTTTAATTACATATGTGTATGTCGTCTACAAAAACATGGGCGTAATATTAAAAGTAAGAAACTGTAGTGTCTTGTATTTAACAATAGTGATCTCTATATCATTAAGACAATATCGTCTTCATAGAAAATTACCTATACCAAACATCTATTTTCATTACAGACTAGAAATATAATGTGATATAATACTAATTATTGATATAATTTGAATAGAGTAGAATAATGTGCTGATGTTATATCATACATCAATATTTGTTACCATCATTTCATCTGAAATATTTTAGTACTTGAATATTCTTAATTATTATAATAATAATAATATTATTATTATTATTATTATTATTATTATTATTATTATTAAAGTATGGTATTACAAACGTTTTGTTACAGGATTGAGTCCGGTTTCTATTTCCATCAGCGATGACGTCAACCAATTGATAACGCTCGTGGGCCACGCTTCTGTTTGATTAGAGTAACTGGAAAGTTGAAGTACGGCGGAAAAATGAAAAATTGCGTGTTTGTATTCTTTTAATATAAATTAATTAACTAATTACTTCATATATATATTTATAAATATATATACTACTTCCGTTCTACAAAAATAGTTCACTACTCTCTATTCGTACGTTCTAAAAAGATAATTTACTTATCATATTAAACATGTATTTAATATTTCATTTTCATATGTACCCATAATTAATTATTATTATTCAACTACTTATGTATTGAAAATATTTTAAACAATTAATGAAACAATGTTATATATAGAAAAATAAGCTAAAATTAAATTTTCTAATCACATTACCTACTAATCTTTAGTCTATGTAAAAATATCTACTGAATTATTTTTGTGGGAAGGCCGTAATATAAATTAATGAATTTCTAATAGCTGTACGTAAATGAAGATATTGTGGATTCCAGAAAAGAGCAATTCTAAGGGGACATAAAAAGAGGATATTATTAAGTGACATTCTTATGTGACACACATTCATTGGGTGAAACCACATGAAAATGTCACATAATAATGTCCCTTTTCAAGTCTCCTTAGACTTTTTTTTTTCCCTAGAAAATGCACATGTCCGTTAACTCCCATCTCTGGGGTCCAATAAAATTTAATGACGATTTCACCGGAAAAGTATAGGTCATTTTTTTTTCTTTTTTTTGTGCAAGTATAGGTCATATTTTTCATTTTTATCGTTCGTTTTATTTTTCATTTTTATCTTTATTTTTTGGACTTACATGCTATGTGTAATTTTTTCTTTTATGGGTTACACATGTGACTATTAAGGGTGTATGGTATTCCTCAGAATGCTAATGTTTCAAGCAAATTTAGTTATGATTTGATTATATTTGTATTATAAAAATCTTTTGTAGCGCAGTAACATACAACGTATGTAGCTATCGGAAAATTTTAGAATAAAATTTTATATTTCTTTTAAACGTGTCGCTACGACTTTGCCTAAATTACTTCCTTTTTTTACTTTAGTCGCGCTCGTCTAGTCATAGATATATATTTAACAGCTTAACTAAATTATATTTTTATGTCAAACAATTCCATTTTATTTTAATCTCAACTATACTACACTAAAGCCCAAAATCATTTTATAGTATAATTCAATTATTACTTTTTCAAAGAAAATCCAATTCCTATTATCTTTCAACATAACAAAACCGTTCTCTTTAATTGCATTCAAACACACCCAGGCAAACGCCATCCTAATGCCCTCACAGCACCACCTCTGCCTCGCCGTTTCTGTCGCACACCGCAGGCCAACACCCATTGCCAGAAAACTATATCAACACCCAAGAAAATACAGTATATATAGTACATAGATAGATAGGGTACACTATTACACATGGCCATCATCACCGTACCCCTGCCTCACTGTTGCTGGGCCACTGTTGCCACGCTGGAATCCTAGCAATCCAATCCACCTCCGTTCTCGCGGCCACACCAAGCCAACCCATGCAATACCACGGCTGTCGTCGGCGAATCTAGCCACAGCTACGCCCTCTGCCATGTTCAACCGGTGACCCCAGCGCTCGCAGCCACCGCGACCTCCTCTGCTCAAGCCTCAACCTCCGCGACTCCCTCTAAGTTCTCTAAGTCGACCGAAATTCCGAACCCAAAGGTCGCCCAGGCTACCTACCGCAGACCCAACTCTCGGTCAACTACTTCCCAAATCGGTTGTTGAGCCTGACCGCGGTCCCTGCCAGCCCCACACTTGCAACGCAAAAATCGGGAGCCGCCACTCCTTAGGCAACGCGAACCCCAGCCGCGCCCTCACCCTCTCACCGGAGTCCCTTTCGCCGGCGTGTCGATCGCACGCCTTTTGGTCGAAAAACCCAACTCCTAAGTCCCTTCAGCTCCTTTCGGCCGATTGAGCGTGAATTAGGAATTTTATTTTGTTAATTTTGCACTCAGGGCCCCTACGTGTTCAGAAATTTTAAAAGTCAGTCCCCAAATTTACAGATTTATTTATTGCAGTCCCAATACTTTCAGTTTAGTCAAATAGGGATTCTAACCTTCGGTTTTATGAATTCAACCCTAAAGTTTGTCATCCACCTTTTTAGTCCCAGCCCTAAACTATTTCAGTATTTCAATTTAGTCTCTAAAGTTTATTTCTCTTTTTATAAAGTATTATTTCTTTCATACTAAAATAATTTATTTTATTTTGACTAGACGAGGTGTGAAAATTCATAAGCGAGTAAAATTTTTACAAAGGTTGCCTAGCTTACAAGTAAGGTAGTCTCATTTTTCTAGAAAAAAAGTTATTTTCAAAAGTATGCGCAAAATTAGTTGATATGTCCTATTGGTATTCATGTGAATATGTGATCTATATGTTTATTATATGCATGAGCTTATTTGCTTTATGCTTAAGACGAGATGAGATGAGACGAGAATATTTATGAGATGCATGCAATACTTGATTACTAAGCGCTAGTATTTACCTGCTTTATAGCATGAGACGAGAGTCGAAAACTTGCATTTACCATACGATGCTTATTTTCGAATAAAGAATCCTTTTTGAGATATTCATTTAATTGTATGTTTATATGTATATCGTGGTATAAGTTAATTAATTTGCGCTGAGACTACTGAGTATTTCTATGAAACGCTCATCCTTTCAAATTACAACATTTTGTAGGTTCAGAATCAGAGGAGAGGCACTGAGCAGTGATGACATCACATTTAGAATTCATTTTGGAATAAATTAAATATTTTTTACTTGTTCGTGAATATTTTTGAATTCCTTATTTTTTGACCTTAATAAGTTCTTTTTCCATAGATATTATTTTCCAAGTTTATTTTTTCCGCATATTTCTACCCGCTGTTAATTACTTGTCTAAAAAAAAGAAAGAAATTATTGTTAACGTCCTAGGTGCTCAGAATTCGAGGCGTTACAACGTAGATACAACAATAATATAAGAGCATCAACATGAATCTACATTAGTATTATTAAATTTAGTTATCTGTATAAGTAAAAATTATATTTTAATTTGTTAAATGTCACATATGTAAGTTAAATAGAACAACTATTGAAGTGTCCTATTAGATGCGTTAAACAAAATCACTAAACTCACTCAAGCCCAAGTAGGTCCCACTATTGTGAAAATTTATTGGCTAAATTTTATTAAATAAATAAAAGAATTTTTCAAAATTATTAAATTTTAGAATAGTGTTAAAATTATTGTTAAAGTTAACAACTAACCAAATAGGATTATTTTAATTTATAACTTTTTCTTAAGCTATTTTTTGAATTATTAACTAACAATTTCACTAACAAATTAATTTAACAATACTAATGTAGATACTCTAATACAAAGAAAAGTTAAATGAATATTACTCTCTATGTCCCTCAAAGATATTCCTCTTACAAATTTCACGCAGATTAAGAAAAAGTGATTAATGTACTCAGAAAAGTAAAATTAACACATAGAATTCTTGTGATACTCTTATTTACTCATGAAAGATTGATTAGTTCACGCAAAACTAAGTTGACCATATTGTTAGTATGGCGAATTTCAAAAAACATTAAATAGGGATATGATAGGAATAAGAAAATTTTAATGTACATTTAAAAATGAAATGAGAATATAATTTGAGACATATAAAAAAGAAAAAGGGAAATATCTTTTCGAAAATATCTTTTTTTAGGACAGAGGGAATATCACGCCCCTTTCAAATTTCACACAAATTAAAAAAAAGTAATTAATGTACTCAGAAAAGTAAAATTAACGCATAGAATTCGTATAATACTCTTTTTTACTGATGAAATGTTGATTAGTTCACACATAACTAAGTTGATCTTCTTGTTAGTATGACGAATTTCAAAAAAATATTAAATAAGGATATGATAGGAATATCTTTTGAGAATATAAAATGAGAATATAATTTGAGACATTGAAAAAAGAAAAAGAGAAATATCTTTTTAAAAATATCTTTATTTTAAGACAGAGGGAATATCATGAATGATAAAGAATTGTGAATACAATGGGATTACGTTGCTGTTACAAGGCGATAAAACCTAATAATAATTAATAACAATTAATTAATTCCTAACGATATGAGTACCTACTAAGTAATCATTCTTAAGACATTAGATGTGTGTGGCCATGGAGTAATTAAGCTGGGCCATTAGATATGCGCAGTCATCAAGCAATTTTTTTCTTAGAAAAGTAATTTTCCTACTTCCCGTATCATTCTCCTACATTTAGAAAAATTCATCCGCGGGGTGGGCTTAATATCAAGTGTCACGTAACATAAAGCTATTATACTGCTCTATATTGGTCTTCTGTGTCTGTATTTTCTAATTTTTATGAACTTGCAAAAATAATCGTGATCGTGATTTTTCCTTCTATTTGTTGTGGTGAAAATTTTTTTTTGAATTATTTGGTTGGCACGATTGGTATTGAAAAGTTTGATTTGTTTTAGATTTTTAGTTGGCATATTCTATATATAGAATAGCATGATTATAGCCATTTAATCTTTTTGTGGTATTCATTGTGGCTTGAGCTTATTTAGTATAAAGTTAAGGTGAAATGATTTAGGTGATGAAAGAGATAGAGAGAAAAAGGAGAGAGAAATTTACGGGGTGTTTAGCAATTCACCGGATTATAATCTGGATTATAATCTATCACACGGCATCATTTCATTGGTTTCACTTTTTTCAAAAAGTCAAAAAGTAAAAGTCAAGCCGCATTCTTTTACTTTTTACAAAAAACAACTAATAAAATGATGCCACATAGCGGATTATAATCCAGATTATAATCTGAATAGTTGTCAAACACTTTGTTAGTGGAAAGAGAGAGAGAAAAGTGAAGAAAGAGAAATGAAAATCTAAAAAAGAAGAGAGAGAGGAAATTTGCTAAGGAGATAAATAAGACTCCTATTAAGGAGATAGATGGCTTACGTGGCGGAAATCTAACAAAAGTGGCCCCCCGTTGGTAGAGCCGCTTTTGTTAGATTTTCGTCACGTAAGCCATAAGGCTCCTTAATAGGAGATAGATAAGGTTTTGTAGCCGGATTGGAGAGAGATAGAAACCAATTTAAAAATAATAACAAAATACTAGTAGAGAGGGTGAAGAGGAAGGTAGATATATGACATGACAATTCACACGATGAAGAAAAAGTAAAGAAAAAATAGGGTAAAAGAGATTAAAATGATTAAATTAAAAGAAAAAAACATATCAGACCCATCAATTTTGTGTGTATCTCTCTCTAATGTTGAATTTTAAGCCAAGACATTCAACTTGACTTTGCATTAGGGATGCTTTTGACTCTTCAATGGGAGAGTGGATTGTAGGAGCGATGTGGATGAGAGAAATAGAGAGAAGATATTTATTTTAAATAAATAGAAATAGAATGAAGTGTAGAGAAAAAAGGGAGAAAAATGAAAAAGAAGAGAGATGGAGATAAATTTAAATATAATGATAAAATAGTAATAGAGAAAGTAAAGGTGAATGTGTATTTGCGGACCTTGCATGAGACTCGAGGGAGGAAAAGTGAGGAAAAATGATGTAAATAAGAGAAAACATAATTAAAAAAATGAAAATAGATAAAATTACAGGATTCACAATTTTTTTTTTATGTCTCCCTCCCTCCTCAAATGCACTAGGTCTATTTTTTAGTGCATTAGAGATGCTCTTATAGCTTCAATTCATTGTTTTGCTTTGTTATCTGACTAATCAAGCCGTGGGCGGCCATTTATTGACATTAGCTTCCTTGCAAAAAGGGAAGAAGGGAAAATACTGGATAACTGTACATCATGCATCTATCCTACATTTTTGGTTAGCTGATTCTTATATGTAATGGGCTTTTTTTCTTTCTTTTTTTTTTTTTTTAATTTTTTATATGCAATTCGGGGAATTTTGGGCACGAGTGTTAGTATAAACTCAAACCCAAAATCTTCTCCTGATAAGAAGTGTATTTTGTTAATCATTTGAACTATCATCCTTGGTGTAAATTATTTCAAGTGATTTATTTTGCCTTCATATGAATAAGCTTATTTTAAATAATTTATTGTGCTAGCTTATGGAAAGGATTGTTTCAAGTGAATTGTTTGGCTTTGCTTATGCAAAGACTTGGTTTCATATTATGCAAAGACTTGGTTTCATATCTTTCCATTTGTTTGTAATAATCACATTGAAGATCATGAACCATTACTATTGGCTGGAACTTGTTTCCTCTTGCAAAATTTCATAAGCTTAATTCAGGGATCACAGTTTATCATCCTTAAACTTTCACACTGTCCTAATTACATTAGGATTCTTTGTTTTCTGGTCAATATATGTGCATATTGCTCCCTCCACCCCACAAATATAGGACGACAGTAGGCATTTTCACACGAATTAAAGATTTGTAGGTAATGTAGTTGGAACATTTAATTTTACCTTATTTTTCTACATATACTCATATATCTCATTAATTGTTTGAAATAAGTTCAATGTATAGAATTAAATAATACTCTCTCTGTCTCATAAAAATAGGCACATATCAATCTTTCACGTAGATTAAAAGATGTGAATTAATGTCGTTGAAAATACAAAATTTACACTTACTTCTCTAATATACTTTTATTCAATATTGATTCACTTTTTATTTAGTCAACATAGTCATTAATGCATTACAAATTTATTAGTAGATGGACTAGAAGCATATTTGAAAAAGAAATTAATTGTTCAATTTCATTTATATAAATACGCTATAATTTGAGACAAATAAAAATAGAAACTAATTCTATATTTAAGAGAAGGAGAGAGTAATTAATTAGAGGCACATATGTAAATGAAACATTAAATACATACTCAATATAGTAAGTGTACTATCTTTTTGGGATGGATGGAGTATTTGATTACTAATAATAATAATAATTTTCTAGATATATATATATATATATATATACACACAACCTTTGAACTTATTGGGATAAGGAAAAAGATTGAAAGTATATATGGGGTATGTGTCTCACCAAGCCTCCTTGTGTAATTCAAGAGAAGCAAAGAGCATTTTCATGGCGAACTCCACCATAAGGCTTCATCCAAGTGGTATACATAAACCTATCAAGGTATCTTCATGTTGCTGCATTGAAATATTTGTGTGTGCTTCACTTTGAATGATTCAAGCAAGGGAAGTTAATTTTTTTCTTCCGATCTATACAAGTGGGTGAGAGGGAAGGGGAGAAGAAATAGGAGAAGGATGGATGTTGTTAGAGCCCGAGACCTCTAACCCGAAATAAGAATATCTTAATAACCGTATCACTTGTTTGAACCACTCAAGTAAGGGAGTGTAGATTTAAGAAGAGTTGGAGATAGAAACGGTGTGAGGCTAGTTTCATAGTTCATACACATGTTAAAAGCACTACTACAGCTTTGACAAAAAAAAAAAAATAATAATAATAATAAAAAAGAGGAAATAGACGTCGTTTTTTGGAAAAAAAATGACACCTCCGTAGGACAGTGGCATTTTTGAAATAAACTGTTGCACTTTACACGTCAGTTTGTTAAAGAAGCCGACGTGTAAAGACTTTATGCATAGGTTGCTCAAGTGTATTTTGAAGGACCATAGACTTTACACATCGGTTCTATATGGAACGGATATGTATTGTAAAGGAATATATGTAGAACCGATGCCTATTCCATTCACCCTTATTTTAAACATATTCACATTTGAACACTGTGATTAGTATCTAAATATGCATATTTGGTATATCATTTGCAAGTCACTAAACACTCATATGATAGGGATCCACTCATTTGATTGAAGTTTAGCAATCTTCTTACCACAAGTTCATTTTGAATGAATACATGGTCTAAAAATGAACTTAGAGCTTGTTTGATCCCCTTTATTCTCCTAATTTAAAATTTACCTATCACTGATTTGATATTTGATTTGACAATTATTCAATTACAACCACATATTTCACACTTTTTTACCTTTTCAATACACATTCTACTCATCCCCTTATTATAAATTCCTCAAATAAATAGGATCAAACAAGCTCTTAATAAAAGTAACTACTCATACACGTATTGAAAAGTATTATACATAAAAAAATGCTTATTAAAGAATTTTTTATGTGTTGCAAGGTTCGGAAGTTTATAGGCTCAAGTGGATCAAGACTTGTCCAGACGATCAACGCTTACGACTACTTTGGGCATCAATGAAATAATGATAATCAGAGTTATAGAGATCCAATAAAGATGATTCAAGTGGGATTAGAAAGAACTTAAATATCCACAAGATCAACTGTCACGAACAGAATTTCATATACAGTAGCGGAAGCTTTTAACTCTTAAAATGGATACAAATACAGTTTAGAAATATCGATGCGCTTTCGCTGCGCACTCTGATGATTAAATATTCCGTAGGCTACCCACAACGAAACCTCGGCCGCACACACTGAAGTCTCGATTACATACATGTATCTCCTCCATCTTTGGAACAATCCGACCATATAACTCTAAATTCAATACCTACAGAATTGTAGAAGATAGGGGATGAGTACAAAAGTACCCAGTGAATAATAACATGTATTGGCCCACAGAAAACAATATAGAAGAAGGGTCGCTTTATGCACAAAGAGGTCATCCACAAAGATACAAAGATACGAAACTCGGGCACATCACTAGTTAAACCTTTACCCGTAAGCCATACAATTTAATAACAAATCAGAATGGCTGAGACCATATATCAGGGCCATAAAACAATTCAGATAGCAGAGCAAACGGGTATATGGCATCACTAGCGAGACCCAAGAGCAATAACAATAGTTTATCCAATAACAAGTGTGTACACTTAGATATCAAATGTCAAGGCAATACAATAAGAGCATAAAAAGCAATTACGTATTATCGAATATCAGAGAGAATCAAGGAAGGCACAACTTTCGAAGAGGGAGAGCCAATGCACGTGTTACTCACCTTTTAATTTGATCTTCACCACTAAATGATCCTTCTTATAATCTCCTCACTTGTCCTTCCAATTAAATATTAGATCTTTATATTATAAATAGGGAGCAATATATATATATATATATATATATATATATTAGGGGTGAAGGGACGGTGGATGTGTGTGTGTGAGGAGTCTTTGATTTATTGCCTTTTATAGAGTTAGGATTAAATTATATTTCAAAGCTATTTGAAGTCCATTCCGATCTCAAAGATAACAAGTGTCCTAGACACTTGGCACAATTATCATTACAAAAATAGCACATGCATTAAAACTTGGCAAAAGTAGCAAGTTTTTTATTTAGAAAAATGACAAGTGTTCTTATACTTGGCAAATCTAGCATCCTAGCATATGTCTTATAATTTAACAAAGTTTATTGGAATTTTCACGGGATGTTACATCAACCCATATGACTATATTCAAATTTGGTTCATAAAGTTGTCAAAATTCATCATGAAGTTGTAAATTGTATTCTTATCAAGATAGAGTGTCGACTAGTGTGCAACCTTCAGTATTATGATTATATTGGGAGTTATATACGTTGGATTGATGTAATTCAAGTTGGATCATGAAGTTAAGATATTTATCTAGAATCTTCATATTTATCCCTTTTCCAAATTTAGAACATAAGTTGATCAAAAATAGCCAAATAAAGACAACCAGAATAGAGTTTGACAGTCAAACTGGAAAAACCTACAGTTGTACAGGTAGCAAGTTTGACTGTCAAACTCTATTCTGGTTGTCTTCCGTTGGTAGTTTTTGATTCACTTATGTTCTGAATTTGGAAAGGGGATAGATGTGAAGATTCTAGATAAATATCTTAACTTCATGATCCAACTTGAATTACT
>CAVNYN010248482.1:0-17252 GCA_963692815.1 Nyctanthes arbor-tristis
CAGGAAATCTTAATGATATTCAAGTAATTCTTCCAAAACAACAATTATATTACTTACTTTAATTTGTAGAAATTTCTGGGATGTTACAATCTACCCCCTTTAAATAAATTTCATCCTCGAAATTTGCTAAGCGTTGTAGCGGTATCTATTGCTTTCAAAAGCATATACCATAAATTTACAAAAATCAAGTGTTCAAGTTCCTAACAAAGTTTGATTTGGGTGCATAATAGCCAAAGGAAATCTTTTCAAATGATATAAGGTCAATAATGTGAGAAAAATTAGAGTTGAAGGCTTAAAAGTCCATAAAATAAGTTCTTGGATCAATCGGAAATGAATTCGAAAGTTCAGGGACTTCTGTGCAATTTCTGAAAAATGCTGATTATGCCCTGTGCAGCCGCATGCACCCATTGTACGGCCGCATGTGGCCATAGACTTAGAAAAAAAATCTTCTGTTACTCGCGGGTAGGCCGCGGAATGCATTCCGCGGTTCCCCCACGCCTGCCATGCGGCCGCATGGGCCCCCTGTGCGGCTACATGGTGCCAATTTTTTTTTTTAAGACATCTTCCAATATGTATAGAAGCCATACAATACTTCTTTGTGTTAGTTTAACACTTGGAAACGAAGCAAAAGTTACTATTTTCCTTGCTTCATTTTCATTCTATAATTCCACACCACTTAGCTTTTCTTTTTCCTTCCAATTTTCTTGTTTTTATTGCAATTGATAAACCTTTAATATCCGATCTTTATACTAATAGCATCACCAAAATCAGTTTTAACATATCATCAATTAACATAAATGATTTCAGTACCTATAAGTGCGCGAATCTGTCCAAATAGGAGCGATACACGAATGTGAGGCCGTAGAACCATGCTCTGATACCACTTGTCACGAACGGAGATCGGAACAATAACAGAAGCCTTTAACGATTAAAAATTGGTACAAATACATTTCAAAATATCGAGGCGCTTTCACTGCGCACTCTGATGATTAAATGTTCTGTGAGCTACCCACAACGAAACATCAACCGCGTACGTCGAAGTCTCGATCACATACATGTATCTCCTCTATCTTGAGATGATCCGGCCACATAGCTTCTTAATTTAATACCTACAGGATTGTAGAAAATGGGGGGGTGAGTCCAAAGTACTCAAGGAATAACCAAATATCTTAATTCACCTTTCATATAAGAAAACATATTTTTAGGAAAGCTATGTATTTCACAAAGTCTTTGGCTGCACAAAGCCATTAAATGCACAAAAGGGCCCTATCATTAGTTAAACTACTACCTGTGGTGCGCACAGGAGTAGCCAAAATTACACAGCAAGGCCACAAAGATTCAGATTGGCCAATACCACACAGCAAGGCCACAAAGATTCAAATTGGCCAAAACCACATAGCAAGGCCACAAAGATTACCACATAGCCAGAATGACCAAGACCACATATCAAGATCATATTCCACTGAGCAATTCAAAACGGGTAGAGTTTTGACTAGCGATATAGATGCAATAAACTAATCTTTCTTTGCATAATAATGCATTAAAAATCTATGCATTTCTTATGAAAATATGATGAATAAAAGAAAGGGAATTAAGGTACCGGTTACTCACCTCAAATATCACCCAAACATTACTTGAATAATTCTCACATAGAAAAGTGCCTTTAAGCCTTGAAATTCCTCAATTAAAAATATTTTCATGCTATGACTTTTCTATATATGGAAATGAGCCTTTTTCAAATGAGAAATAGGTATTTTATTGGCTTTTGAGGGGTGTTTTCTTTGCCCTAATATGGTTGGACGAATTTGGTGAATGGTGGAGAGTTAGGGAGTAACTTGTTTGATTTCTTTGGTTTTGGCCCCCTTTTTATACTTGTGGGAACTTAATTGTTTTTAAATATCATTTGGAATCCACTATTTATAAAAATGACAAATGGCTTAACATTTGGCAACATTAGCAAGTTTCTTAATTATAAAAATAACATGTGCCTTAAAACTTGGCACAACTAGCAAGTTTGTAATTTACAATAATGACAAGTGTCTTTTTATTTTGCAAAACTAACACATTTTAAATTGGAAGAATGACAAGTGTCTTAGACACTTGGCAAAAATCAACAATTATTTATAAATATGGCCAATTTAGCTATAAACTTGACAAAACTAGCACTCTCTATTAGTTAAAAATAACATGTAATGTAATTTAGCAAACAGTGTTAAAAATTCGCGGGATGTCACACACAAGCATATAATCAAAGCAATAAATGCTTTTAACACACTAAGTGTAAGACATACATGAATCAATCAAGAGCAAAATGTGATATCAAATACAAGATAGTGAGATATACACACAAAGGTAAACACATACATCAACACTTAGCTAACAAATGCAACCAATGCATATATGACCCCGCATAATCTCACAAGAAACCCTTTTATGTGTATTTATCCCCGAAGAGAACTAATTTCTCAACTCACCACCTTCACAGCTCACAGATTACTCACACAAACCCAGTAAAATGGTAACCTACTAAAGACTAAGGTCAACGAGGCTATCATCTATCACTTATCTCAACATAAAAGGCACTCAAAGACTCCACCCAATGAGATGACCAGAGTTTACTCAAAAAACTCTCCGATCTCACTAGAACTCCTACTCGAGCCCATAGAACTTCCACTAGAGCTCTCACATGAACTCTCCAAAGCTCACCAGGACTCTCTACTAGAGCTCATAGAACTCAACACCTGGTCAGGTTTTCCCAGACAGAGAACCAACACCACCCCGTGCATATCACCAATGTACCACCTTATCATCTTTAGCACCATCATACCAGTCACCACCATCTACTCAAATACATCTCGCAATCCCATGAGCCATGCATGTAACACTAAGTAACACACGCAATACGAGATCCAAACATATGTAAATAGTAAAACAATCAAAACATTTAAATCACACAAAGGATTTAAACAACATTTAATCACACGAAGGATTAGATAAACACAAAATTGGCAATTAATTCCTAAATCTAGCACAAGCAATGGTTACCAAGCCATAGCAACCACGAATTCCTTGATCACTCAATACGATAATCCACTAGTACATAAACTAAAAAAGAAATTAGCCAATTTACTAAGCAGACCAATCCACCAGTCTGTACCAATAGAGAAATGAGTCATTTTCAACCACCAAGGCCAAACACGAGCACCACATCGCCCGCCAAGCCATCGGACCACCACACTACTCCTCCAAACTCACAGCACGTTCATCGCTGTAGGAGTGTCCAAAATTTACAAACTTGACATCTGTAGAAAGCCCATTTAGAGAAGAGTCCAACGCCGCTGACCGCGCCGCAAAACAACGCCGGACGCACCTGCGCCAGTGCTGAACAACAGTTCGAACCGCTGCTCATTGTTTCACCCATTTTTTCGTTACTTTCTTGGTGTCCAAAATTGACAAACTCAATACTGTTGGAAAGCCCCTAAAAAGATGAGTCCAATTCCACCAGCTTTGTAGTCGTCTGACTCCAAACGCGCATTTTCCGGCTGGTCAAAGTTTTGGCAGCCATGTCGCTCACTCCGGTTATGCGCTATCTCCGCTTCTCTGATATCCACACGCGCCGTACCGCCGGTAATCTCTCATCACCAGGAGTCTAGATCTAGTCTCAGATCGTCCAAACACCACGGGATCTAAAAGTTATGGCCAGACCGACGCTCTTCCGATCTTATTCCTTCCGTGGGCGCAGCCATGTTCTTTGACCGTCCCGTTTCTAAACTCGATTTCTTGCTCCAAAATCTCCACTGAGGCTCTGATACTAATTGTTGGGGATTTGACCTCTCATACATAAAAGTAAAAACAAGATTTAACCAATTAAACAACATGAAATTATAAGAAATCGAGAACGTAACATAAATTTAACAAATAGAACGACAACTCCTCTTTCGTCTCTCCTATCTAAGTGTTTTCACCTGATTCCAGTCGCTGGAGGGGCTCATCAGTGGTGGTAGTGGTGGACCCCAAAGGTTAGGGCTCAAATACTGCTTCACAAGACAACACACAAGAGACGACGTTTTGTCATCACTTACTATTCGCCACACGACATCCTAAAATGAATTAAGGTAACGCTTTCATAGTACAATCATCTTGGGCCTTTGAGCATCCGGCCCAAAACCTATTCCCTCCAGACGACCTACTAAGTCACTTTTGAGCCAGTCCAATTGTCAATTCTGGAGCGCGTATAATATAATTCAGTATAAAGCTTACAGCCTATAATAAAAGAATCTGAATTATTTTTTACCCTCACCCCGGGTCTATTAGGTAGCAAAAAACCTAACACAACCTCATATGTAACTACGGCACAATCGTCGGCTTCATTTTCAAAGAATCCTATGTCGCATCTCGGAAGAATAGGAGCTCCGAATGTGAGACATAGACATCGGAGGTCGTGAGCTGTGTTTATAGCTCCTGACGAAGAGAAGATGACTCATTGTTCCCCGCTTGATTTCTCAATCGTAAGCCCCCAGCTTTATCTTATCTGAACTTGCTTACATCGCTTTTTTTCCTTATTATTATTATTACTTTCCTTTTTGTAGTTTTTCATTATAAGTTGTATAGTATTATATATCCTTATGGTGAATGAAATGTGAGAATGAGAGTCAACCAGAAAATTGTCAATGACTGACTTGTTATGTATTTATTCCTTGCAAAAAAGTCACAAAGATCACAAAGGAATTGATACTTAAAGGTCTATTACAAGGGTTACAAGTAATTCCAAAATGAAAAGAAAATTCCCTTGTTCTCTTGCGTAGCTTCACTTGCCGGCATTCGTGGAGTTGAAGTATCGACCAGGACTCAGACTTTTCTTCCACCTTCCACAAGGGCAACCCTTTCAGACCAATCGACCAACACTTTGTAAGCACCACCACAACCACAAAGGTAAGGTAAAAAGGACACACAAATATATTGGCAAATTAAGAAAATGACGTTTCCACAAAGACTATTGAAACACAAAACCTCACAAAGTAAAAGTTTCAACCAAAGAGAATTTCTTGTTGGTCACTAGAGTCTACAAGAAAAAGCCTTACGTCTCTCACTTTCACAATTTGTTGTGTGCATGTATTTGATTCCCAAACACCCTTTTTATATTGGTACAAAACATGTCTTTGGATAAGAGCAAATCATAACAAATATATGCATATCAATCGCATGGTTGATACAAAGTGTGATGGTCATCCAAAGTTAACCACTTGAGCAACAATTGGTTGAATTCTCCAAAGTGGTATTTATCTGCTACCCGATTGTGGGGTTAGGCTTCATAATTCAATCTTGATGTATATTATCATTTATTTTGTTTTGATCGGGTTGAATTCTTCATTTTGAATTGCTCATAAACCGGTGTTGGATTAGGTCTATCTCTCAATTTTCTACCTTTTTCCTTTTTGAGTTTGCAACCTCAATGTCTCGTGGGCATAACACAAGGATAAAAAATAGTTCTAGAATGTAGAAAATTTAGCAGAAAGTGTGTAATCAGTTAATCAATCAATGAATAAGTTTGTTGTGAAATTGGTTACCCAGTGTTTCAATTTATGAGGAATTTTCTTCACCTCATATAGTTGATTAAGAGACAGGGTTAGTTCTGATTTTTGTGGGAGATTTATTTAATTGTCTGTTGAGAAAGAATAATAACTTTTTATGTTCTCGTTTAAATCCAAACAATTTGGATTTCGCAACAGAAAAATGTAAATAAATTGATTGAGATAATCTGAAGACTAGTGCCTGATAGTAATTAGGACATATTTGGAAATGTGTTCATTTGCAATTTCATGAACTTTAGTTGTGGATGCTTATCTAATGGGAGAAACAGCTTATATGCTTGAGGTTTGAATAACTTTAGTCTTCACTTAACATCTGGTGGTAAATTTTTATTATTCACAATATTTTAGAGATATTCTTTTTAAACATCTTTGGAAATATTTGTAAAATACATTTAAATAGAAGCTTCATCTTGGGTGTAACACTCTGTGAAATTTCAAATACTCTCTAATGGCATTTTTAGGATAATAATTGAATCACTTCTTGAATATTGCTTAGTTAGTAGCAATCCGTAAGGAAATTTTGCAATTGGGTAATAAGTCGTGACGTTTTCTAAGACTTTCAAAATATTTTGTTTGCCTTGACAAAAATGAAATGATAGCTTGAATTTATGTTGACTACTTCTATCGGTTAGTAGTGATTCCCAAAAGAATAACTAAGTCTAATCGGGTAACAAATTTGGAGTAAAAGAGTACTTAAAACAAAAAGTGCAGTACTTAATTAGTATAGTCGAAGAATATAAGGACTTAGTTTGGACTTATTTCCATTGGTTAATTATGAAATTATCTAGGGACAAATGGAGGCTTTTTCATAAGTGGAATCCAAAATTTTTAGAAAATAAATAAAGAAATTCGTCCATAAATAAGGCTAATCTTAGAACACCTTCAAACAAAGCCTTTTCCAAAAAACACTTTCTAGACCTCTCAAACAAAGCCCCTTCTATATACATGTAGAATCCCCCACTCAAAAGGCCACTTTGCTTGAAACTACCAAGGATTCAAAGGTATCTTTCCACTCACAAATATCCAATAATCTTTAAAGACACAAGAGCAAAGGTGAGTAATCAATGTTTTGGTTTCCAGTGGCATGCATATGTTTTAAAAGAAGAGCATTTGTTTTGATGTCATATTATGATAAGAAATGGAATGTTTTCTTCATATGAATCACTAGCATTGCCCTACCCATTTTTTATTGGTTTGCTTTGAATTGTTCCATACTATGACCCATTCAAGGACTCCGGGATATAGACGATTAGTATGGTATTTGAATGAATTGATAATGCCCCTTGCGTAGAACTCCAGTAAGGGGTATACCAGGGTTTTAGTGTGGATCCATTTGATATTGTATATTTGTATTGCCATGATAAACTTCGCATTTGATTATATTATTGCGTGCTACGGGTAGTAGGTAATTCTAGTGTTTCGGCCCTATTATACATTTGAAAAAGGTTTGTCCATCTTTATGTTTTCTTGAGCTTAAAAAATATTTTTTTAACCTTATGGCAAATCAAAATATTGTATTATTCATGGGGTACTTTGTACTCATTTAATGTTTATTTACCATTACTCATTTAATGTTTATTTACCATTTTGTAGATGATCAATCGAAAAGTCTATGAGCACCAAGCCGAAGAATGGAGGATGTCACCCCATCAAAGCAAGATAATGCACGTAGTGGAAACGGATATTTGGGCTTATTATGAATGAAGAAGCTCCATTGTTCCTTATGTACTTGGGAACAACATATGAATTCAATGTCTTTTGCGCATACACTCATGCACACCTCCACTATGATAAAGTTTGGAAAGACAAACTCATGTTCGTTACTTAATGTAATAGCCTAAAGATGGTAGAATAAGTATATGTATGGATATATATACAAATAAGGAAAAGCATGGCATATAACGTGATGATGTAAGAAAAACTTTTGTTTAATATTGGGAGCCTCATTTTCAATGTAGAGGCTTCCCAATCTTTGGTTCGACTAGTTGATACATAAAATGGTTTTTATATAATGTATGCTTGTTCTTCTATTTAGATTAGACATGAAAATCAATTCTTGTGACATAGAATTAAACTATCTTAGGCGTGTAAACAAGCTCTCGCAAAAGCAAAAGATATTTCATAGATAATATAACTTCAGATAAATCGGAGAAATCAAACAACATCATCACACCTTAGGAAAAATTATAGAATTTATTTGTTTGGCAAGTCTCGTCCCTTGTTGGCATTTTAACTAATTTGAAATAATAATAGCTTCCGCTATTTAAGAAATTACTTAATAAAACCGATGAAATAACGGAGGCGTGACATTGGGTGGCATTTAGGTGTTCATTAATCAGGTTCACAAAGTTGCGTTTATTGAGATATGAAATGCTGATGGTTCCCTCTAACGCACTATATGAATGTGTATGCTAAGTAAGTTTGTGTTTATTGAGCTTAACTAAAACTAAGGCAAAATGTTGTCTGGCAACAGTATTTATTAGACCCAAAAAGGTTGCTTTGGATTTTGTTTACAATGGCTGTATGTTGACTTTAGATATTGAGTAGATAGTACTCAAAAAATATGTGAATATAATTAGTTTGACTAACATGAATATACCCATTGGCATTGGTCTCCGTTCTTGTTCTTGTCCTTGATTTTGTACTGGATAGACCCTCCTCTGCTGCACCTCTAATTGTATTGTATAATACTCGTCTTCTTATTTGTATGTTTTCCACACAATTGTAACAGGAATGGGATAGGCCAAAGCCTGGACGGAGGACGGATATCTTCCCTCAATTTAGCCCAATGAAAACTCCTTTACAACCCCCTATGCCGGCTGACCCTCCAAAAGAGGACGAGGAAGAAGAAGAAAAGAAAGAAGAGGAGGAAGATCCTGAAAAGCAAGACCCGTACATGCCGGACCAATAATGGCAATTGATTCCACACTTCCAATTCAGATAATCAAAGAATGATATCAATTATACAAGGCCCAGTGGCAAAGCCTCAATATCCACCGGCATATGAAAGGGGAAATATTCACCAAGTCTGGATATTTTAGAAGTGTACAAAAAGTAACTGCTCTTCAGACCATATTTTCAAATCGAAGTTTATATACTGAGCTTCTTATTAGCAACTCTCTGTAAACAACCAAGGAAAAAGGATTTGGCGACATAACATGCAAGGAAGTAATTGTAAAGCGAGCGAAAGATCAACAAATTAAACAAAAAAGACCAACATGCTACCTGAATCTAATAAAGAAAAAAGTTTCCGGCACATCACATAGTTATTGCTGCAAACATATGTTTTACAATAGAAACTGTTATGCTCCACAATTTAGCACAAACAGGAATCAAGTGCTAAAAAGTCTAAGAACAACAGCAAATAAGAGATTAACACACAACCAAAGGAGTTTCAAGTTTCCTCGAATTATCATTCAAGAAATCTCATTTCTTTCCACTTTTCTTCAGCCCAGAGCCTCCAAGTGCTCCCTTTTGCGCCTTTGCTTTAAGCTCCTTCAGGGCCTATCAACAAACACAAAAATAACAATAAATATATCTAAAAACCTGAGGTTAAAAAACTGCCATATAAATAAGTAACTTGTGATAAAATAATAAGTTAAGTATTCAAAAATAAGCGTTATGTGTATAATGCAAAATAAGATAGGATGTTGAGGGGTGGGAGAAAGAATTACCTTCTCCTCTTCCTTCCTTTTCTGAAGAAAAGCCTTGTCGTCCTACGAAACAGCCAAGATGTTTCAAAGATGAGATAGAATAACAATGCGTTAACATGAAACATTATACACTAGGAAGCAAATGGTTTCACCAGAAATTTCACGGAAAGTCATCATGAATTTTCTGACTTGTTACCTTGACACAAAGTGAAGAAAATCAAGCAACAACCATGTTCCACTAATTTATGCCAATCAATCATTTTGATTTGAGGATGAAGCGGACAGAGGGCAATAGGTAACAACTTCAATGCAGTGGGACCTTTTCTTTTGTGCCTTTTTTTTTGGAGGGGGGGGGGGTTTAGGGATGATATCAAACTTCACATAACTCAAATCTTAATTGTTTTCAACGAGAAACCACAACTATGTGTTAAACAAGAAATCACAACTCCAGGTTCAAATTAACTGATCTTTAAGGTGTGATCCAAATTGAAATTATTTGTCCTTTAAAAAAATTTGAAAATTTTCGCAGTAAATCGACACACAGTATTCTGTCAGAAAGAATAGCTATTGGAATCCCAAATAAACTGAAATATTATTGGCTTCATTAAGCTCAACAATTTCAGAAAATTCAAGAACAAATAATCATTATTGAAAAGTGAAAAGGGGGAGAAAAAAGGAAAAGAAAAAAAAAATTGATTATGAAACCATAAACCGAAATTCATAAAGATTATATTTTTCAGACAGCAATCAACCAAAACAAATTTATATACGCCAGAATAGGGTGCACCTAAACCGAATATTCGTAGTAGCAAATTCATACCTCGTCGTACTCTTTCTTTTCAACCTTTGGTTGCTTCAAAGGTTTCGCTTTTCCACCTATTCATAAATAATAGACAAAAATAAGACACAACATCTCAACGGGATCAGAAATACAATCATAACTCGAATATAAGGGAATAATTACAAGATTAGAAATCCAAATCCAACTGTCCGTAATCTAAAATTTGAATTACCTTGCTTCGAAGACATGATGAAATCTAGGGTTAGGGTTCCGCCCCGATCCACAAATTGCTATTTGCTAGAATAATGAAAAGGCGCCCTAACCCGATCGCGAGCTTTAACGGACGCACAAAAATTTGACGACTCTTCGTATATATAGGAAAGATGTGGTAAATTTACGATTTTGTCCTGCAATTATTTGTCGATCTTTTTTCACATCTTCCCCTGGGATTTCAACATATGTTGATTTTCGTCGCCTTAAATTTTGGAATAAATATAAATTTATGTCGGCTATCAGTATGAAAACTTTTGACAATCTTGTGGCGCTGCACTTGTGCTCTGATCTTTGAGCCGACACCTCTAGCATAATGTATAAGTGTGTGTCATTTATATAATTATGTATCTGATAAAATTATTATAATTTTATTAAATAGTGTGTGGTGTTTCTGTATATTGTGTACACGTTGTGTTTCTGTATAAAAAAATTATGAAAATATTTTAGAATAAATCTACAATATATATATATAGGCTAATTATATCTATATCACTTATTTTCCTAAACATACTATATTTTTATTAATGTGAACATCCCTAATCTTTTTTTTATAATATTTAAGCCACTAAAATTTTCCTCTACTTTTTTTCCTCAAATTTTTAGTTTAATTATCTTCCCATATTTTTAATGAACGAATATAATTTAAAGATTTGATTTGTGTATCTTAAAATCATATGAATGAAATTTAAGTAATGTTCACCTTAAAATCATTTAAAAATTTTAAGCTATTCATGCAATGAAATTTTTAGAATTAAAATATTATTTGATACAAAATATAATGATAATAAGATGTTAAAAATAAAAATATGGCAAAAAAATTAATGATGTTGGTGTAAATAATTAAAAATATAAAAGATGAAGAGTATAATTAAAATATTGTGCGGTTAGTAAAAAGTGTGGTGTAAATAAACACACACATATATATATTATTATATCACTACTATATAAATCATCACTACTATATAAAAAAGGGTAATGAGTGTAAAATATTCAATTCCTTCTTTTACCCTTGACATTTTTTATTAATGTCAATAGTACTTTTTTAAGTTCACTACTATATAAAAGGGGGAATGAGTGTAAAACATTCACTTCCCCCTTTTATCCTTGACATTTTTTATTAGTGTCAATAGTACTCTTTTAAGTTTATAATTGATTGGTGTTTAATTCATACAAATAATTATGTTATTAATTAGTATTTTGTGTAGTAAAAGGGGAATGAGTGTAAAATATTCACTTCCTTCTTTTCCCCTCGACATATTTTATTAATGTCAATAGTACCTTTTTAATTTTACAATTGATTAGTATTTAATTTATATAAATAATTATATCATTAATTAGTATTTTGTGTAATAAAGGGGGAATAGTATAGAACATTCACTTCTCCATTCTATCATTAAAATTTTTTATTAATGTTAATAGTACATTTTAATTTTATAATTGATTAGTGTTTAATTCATATAAATAATTATGTCATTAATTAGTATTTTGTGTAGTACTAATTATGTAATAGATAGTATTTATTAAGTAATAATTACTTATGAGTGTGGTTTTTTATTTTTATTGAATTGATAAATTTTTTTTCATTAAATAAATTAAATTTTCTTACAAACTTTTTTATTATAATTATTTTATTTGAACTTAAAAGGAAAAACTTATTCTATTTAGTTTTAGTTAAAAATATGTCTTTATATTAACAAAAATATTTACACGAATTTTAATATACTTTGTCCCTGTATTTTTTTTCGAACATTTGTCCTTGTAATTTTGTTAAAGGGTAAATATATTGACACCACATTTTTTTATAAACACACCACTTTTGTTTATATTAATAGTCCATAAAATTTATGTATGGTTACATTTATATATCTATAACTATTATCTCGTATCTTTTTTACAATATTTAATTAATTAGTACTCCTTGCATCAAATAATAATAATTTTCATCAAAGTTTCGTTGTCGGCATACATTCAATGAGGGAAAAATATATATAATTGCACTTAAATATTCATTATTTTTTACTTATCTAAAATATTTAGTGACTTTTCCATCAAAACTTTTGAATGGAACCTTAATTGAATACAAGAAACGCCAATGAATGATAGGTCGAGAATGAAATTTGATTTGAAAAGCTAGGGACATAAATCAATAAATAGTAAAAGTTAAGGACAAATTATGTAATTAATAATATGGTGTGGTTATAAAAAAATGTGGTGTCAACATAACTAGCCTTTGTTAAAAGGAAAAGTTCAAAGTGTGTACAATTCTCTTAATTTCAAAACAAAAAACAATTAGATTTACATGCTTTTTGGGGGGGGGGTTTGGGGTTGGGGGTTCATTAGACACAATTCACCTAAAATTATTATTAATTCTAATAATTATTGCAAATTAATATCGCTATCATTATTTGGTATATATAATTATTAAAGTATCGTTTGATTCTCATAACATTTTTATTCAAATTAATTTGAGAAGACATGTGTATAATTTTCAATTGTATATTTTATTTGATAATTAACTTTTCAGAAATAATTAAATACTTTAAACATTCTAAATTTTTTAAAACTTTCTTCCATTAATTATTTGGGGTTTTCAAAAATTTAATCAAATTTATCAGTGTTACTAATGGCATTCTTATGAAACTTTTGTGATCTCATAAATAAATTCATTTGATTTAGAAAACAATTTTAAGACATTCTTAATGAGTATAAACCTATATATTTATTATTTGTTTTATACAATAATATTATTTTAGCTTAAACATAATAAGTAAAGATAAATATTCAAGCAAGTAATAATTTTAAGTTGCCATAATTAATAGAATTCTAATTCTAAGTATAATAATAATCTCAAAATGATATTTTTTTATTATGACAAAAGAACTGTAAAGAGGAAGAATTGAACCTTGATGAAAGATGTGGGAAACATACTCAAATGCCATCAAACCATGCGAGTCTTGACTCAGATCCATTTTTTTCCTTTTTGCCTTTTTTTAAGGCCAATAAAGATATATCATGTTTTAGTAAGTTATTTTATTGTAGTAACTTTTAGCTAGCATGTATGTTTATAATAAAAAATATTATGCCACTATGTAAATGATTTTTATGACACAGACAACATGCAACGCACGTTTGAACTACTCGTATATTAAAAGCGTGGATCCATGATAAACTTTTAATTACCTTTTTTGCCCCTCTATTTTTAAATTGAAAGTCCAAAATAATCTTAATTAATGACTAAAATTTATATAGAATGTATACAGTTGTTTTACATTTATTTATATTATTATTATAGTAATAGATAATACAAGAATTTAAAAAGCCAAAAGTCTTTTCATTTTTAGTTCAACCACTAGTTACATTCTAAAATATGAATTTGCATTATTTATTAGAAAGCATGGAATTTGCATCATTTATTAGATATTTTGTTGAGAGATGAATACATATCATATTCACTAATATCTTATAGTTAAACCCATATACATATATATATATATATATAATTTTCTATGAATTCCGAGGTAGATTATAATTTTATGCTTACGGAAATTATGGTGCAAACTTTATAGAAAGAACACATGTCATATCATAGCTCATAAACTTAATCATATTTGAATTTTTAAAATTTTTATTAAGAATAATGCTATTTAGCACCACGGATATTTGATATCATATCAAAGTAGCACTAAATGATAAGTTGAATCAAGTAAGTCATTTATTTAAGTATTTAATTTCACTTATCATTTAACTACATTAGTTGCCACCTAGACTGATAACAAACATAGATAGTGCTACATAGCATTATTTTTTTATTAATTGTGGATTTCTATTCATATTTGGCAATAATATATATTAAATAGTGAATGTATCTCAATGTTATCTATTTACATTATAATTCTAAAATTTGTAAAGGTTCATTTATTGTATAAAAATTCAATGTCTAGGCTTAAACTAAGTTACTATTTTAAACTAAAAAAAACAAAATTTTACACCTCATTCTATATTGTTTTATGTAAGACGTGCATCGCACATGCTTCCTGCTCGTTTCATAAAATATCCCCAACATTTACAAAAATTAACATTTATATGGCTACAAAATGAATATTTTACCCCCATTCTATTAAATAAAGAGAAAACTAACAAAGTGTTTGGCAACTTTAAAAGATTATAATTTGGATTATAATCTGTCACACGACATCATTTCATTGGTTTCACTTTTTTCAAAAGTCAAAAAGTAAAGTCAAGTCGCAATTGTTTACTTTTTACAAAAACAACCAATAAAATAATGTCACGTCGCAGATTATAATCCAGATTATAATCTCATGTAGTTGCCAAACACTCTGTAATGCAAAAAGCTTTTTAAAAAACCCAAAAAGATATAAAATAAAATTAAAAAATCATATGTTACATTCTCTGACGACTAGTTATTCCTAACTTCCACCAAGTACCAACATGACCATTTTCCTTGGCATTTTTTTTTAGTCAGACCTCTACTTAAGTTATATCTAATCACAACAAAAAGAGGATTTTCCTCCTCTTTTTAGCTATGTGTAGATGCAAAAATTTGGGATGAGAGAGGTTGCAGTGGAAATACAACGGAAAAAAATTATTTCTTTTTTACCAGTAATTCATTCATTCAATTTTTCCCACAAGAAAAATTCATACATTTTTAATCATTTTAAATTTTATGACTTGAATATCAACTACATATCAATTATCATTACTTCTTTGAGTTTGATAGTTCATTGTCGAAAGTGACTACGATAGTGGTGATGGTGGTATTAGATAAATAGAAAAGATAATATGTGGATCAATGTGTATGTATGTGTTGTGTTAAGTGTGGACAAGAAGATGATATATAAATAAATATATATGTGTGTAAAAGAAGCAAAGAAATCCTTATAATTTTTTTTTAAAAAAAATCTTATTTCTTTCACTTTGATAAAGGGTAAAATTATCTTTTATAAGAAGTCAACGGCAAAATTTGACAAAAATTGTTCATAAAACATTTTGTGGATATTTATTGAAAGATTGTGGACTTAGAGACTTGAGGAAAAAAAAAAAGGTTGGAGATATATAAAAAACTTTCCTACAAAAACAAACAGAAGTATATGATAGGACTTATTATTATGGGTTGGTTGAACGTATGCCACTTGCCATATGAGTGATAATAAATTTTTATATGCCAATGTAAATGATCACTTGTCTATTGTGTATAGTTTTTACCCTGGGAAATTCTAAGGGGACATGAAAAGGGGACATTCTTAGATGGCATTCTTATGTGGCACACTTGTATTAGATGATGAAAAAGTAGCCATGTAATCATCACCCAATGAATGTGTGCAATATGAGAATGTCACCTAATAATGTCCCTTTTTCATGTCCCCCTATAATTACTCTTTTACACTATTGACAATTGAACAAGTTATGTCATGTGACGTAATTTTTACAAAATGCATTAACCCCAAATGACATTATGTGTGGTGGGCAGTTTCTAAGCTGCCCATCGACTTGAGAATAAGGGATTAAAATTGTTCATTATTTTGCATTAAGAAAATTCATGTGCGAGGGGTATAAAGCCCTTTATTGACATGAGCGTCACATCAACTTAGATAATGACACGTGAGTGCCACATCATCAATTCGTGTTGCATAATGGTGACATGGAGAGGAGATCAATGGCTTAGCTAGGATTTTTACTCAGTGTGGTCGAAAATTTTCAGCCCATTAGCTCAGCTCCCCAACTTTACCCACAAGTTTTTCCCCCGAATTTGTTATCGTTCATTTTAGGTATGATTTGACAATTCTCCATCCTAATTCCCAAAAAATTCAATAAGTTCCAAGATTATCTCACAACAAGCATAAGTCCTTAATAATAACTTAAATGATTTTTCAATTTTTGTCCAATAAATTTCAAACATCAAGCCTAGTGTTCTTTGTTAACCACTGGAATATAAGAAGAGCTATTTGATTTAAATTCATACTTCATGCTTCATAGGGTAAAACAATGGCAAAGAAGATTTAGCAACTACCCAAAATTATAATTCACAAGAGTCTACTCATAGCTCATACAAACATTTCTTTGAACACCTTCCTAACATAACTAATTCCTACATTGACATCCATTCACCCATATTTGTTGCACAGGAATAACAGCCTTGCTTCTTCACTTTCTACCACACCATCACCAAAATATTACATCACAAGTGCAACTCAGGTGTTCCACATAAAATTCAAGAAATCTCTTGTGGCTTAAATGAATCTGGAATTTTTGGAGTACCCAAATACCTTTTTCTTGAATTTTTCTTTACAATTATCAACTTAAGTTGCAAAGGGTCAAGCAATCAGCAAAGATTTCCACATGGATCTTCTAAATCCTCATAATTCATAATAAAGAAAAGCCCTTGTTGATGTAAAGCTAGAATTTTAGCTCTACTTTGCATCCATAAAATCAGTGAACGTTTTGAAAGAGAAAGGACAGACCATTTCCAGCAAGAGATGGGCGTCAATTGAGAGAATAATTGCGGGAAAGAGTCGAGTGAATCACAAATGAGAATAAAGAGACGGTAGTAATTATCAGTGTAGGAAACTGAGAAGTGGAAAACCTCAGTCATAGTGCATTTGGTTCCCACATCGATTTCTGAAGAAAGGGGAAAGGAAGTTTTCTCTATAAAAGAAAATTGGATACCTAATACTTGGGCCTATCAAATGAGAAAATTTTGGTAACGTTGTTTATCAATGTTGGCCCAGATATAATAAAAATTGTTTGAAACTGACTTAACATGATTATACGTTTGGGCTTTTGTTGAGTGCGGTCAGGCCCAAAATTTACAGGGCGGCGGCAGGACTTAGTGCGGTCCAAGGACCACACTCATCCTGCTGTGGCTCCACCAGTGGAGGAGAGATGAACTCTCATCGATAGAGAGAGCACCACTTGGAACTAAAGAATAAATAAATA
>CAVNYN010248485.1:0-14546 GCA_963692815.1 Nyctanthes arbor-tristis
AAGAAAAAACTCTTGCCTCTTGAAAAACTCCTTCCACGTCGCAGCCAATGGTAGAATCCCCAAATTTCAGGAGCACCAAATGCCGTTCGATTGAAGAACTTCACCGGAATTATTTCTATTCGAACGGAGAGAGAGTGCTGATAGTTGAGTTAAGAGAGATAGAGTTGTGGGTTTGGAAGTAAGGATTTGGGGTTGGTTGCCGTCCGGTTGATGGACAAGTTGGATTATGAGAAAGACCTGTGGGTTTGGGAGTGAGGACTTGGGGTGGGTGTCCGTCCGGTTGATCGATTCCGTTACAAAGCCACCGTTGCCGTATGTTTTCTACTCGTCACTGGCAATTTGGTAGTTTAGAGAGAGAGAGAGAGAGAGAGAGAGAGAGAGAGAGAGAGAGACGGGGGTCAAAATTTCCTCTGGTGGAGAAGTGAGGATGAGATGACTTTTTGAAATTCAAAAATTCAAATTTTTTTCACTATGTTTGGTAAATATTTAAATAGAGTTGTTTATAAATATATTTAAAATTTAAATTTTGTATAAGTAGGTAATGTAATTGTGCTATATAGAGTTAATAATCAGAATAATGTGAAAATTTATATTACATCAAATAAATAGCTTAATTTGTATTATTATGTGTATAAAATTTAAAATTTACATTGATTGATAAGTCGAGCCAAATTATAAATAGTTAACAAACAAAGCCTGTCCCTTAAAACCCAGGTGGCGTTCCAGATGGGCTTGCTAGCTCACCGCTGGCGTGGTAGCCCAAAAGAGGTTGGGGGAGATTATTTTCGGTAATCATATTGTTAAATATATGATGTGCAAATTGTGGAAGGTCAATATTCTTTATTACCATGCACCGTAGAAGTGGTTGCGCTGAGAGCATCTTTAATACTCTAATAAATGAACTAGATCCATTTAAAGAAAGAGAGAGACATAAAAAAATTATGAGTCACGTAATTTTATCTGTTTTTATTTTTTAATAATTTTTTCTCTCATTTATACTATTTTCTTTCACTTTTTCTCCCTTGAATCCCTTGTAAGGACCACAAATAGACCCCTATCTTTACCCAATCAACTACTATTTTATCATTATTTTTGAATTTATTTCCATCTCTATCATCTTTTTTATTTTTCCCATTTTTTTCTCTATACCTCATTCTATATTTACTTAAAATAATCATCTTCTTTCACTCTATCTCCTCTAATAGATTAGGTTCATAAAATATAGCATTGAGCATCTCTAATGTAACATCCCGAAAATTTCTACAAATTAATGTAAGCAACGAAGTTGTTGTTTTGAAAGAATTACTTGAATATTATTGTAAGATTGCTTGAAGATTGGTATTGAATTGACGCTAAAGAAAGATCTTGGTTGATAATTGACATAAACTAAAGTGTAATGACTCAATTGACATGAATTGAAGAGCGTGGACTTGATTGAAAGATAATGCAAAGGGAAGGACTTCTTGGGCAATTTCTCGACAAGTGTGCGGCGCCACACCGCGCCACTTGTCATGAGGTGATTTGCGCCACTTGTTATGATGTGGTTGGCGCCACTTGTTACGATATAGTTGGCGGAACTAAAAAGTTATTAAAACTAGCTAAATCCTAACTATTATATATAGGAAGCTAGGAATTTCATTTTTCCTCTCAAACCATTTGCTCTTTTCTCTCTCGAACTCCAAAAATTCGTCAACTTTGCCTAGGGAAAGAGAAAACCGATAAAAACCAGCCAAAATATCTATTTGTCCTTTGAAAAGAGTCCCTTACCATATATGGAAGGATTGTAGCTTGAAAGATAGCTTTAATTGAAGAATATCAAGGCTCTAAGGATACTTTTTCACGTGGATTATTCGAAAAATATTTGAGGTGGGTAACCTAATACTTTGATTCCTTTTTTACATACATAAAGTTTTGATAAGATAAGTGTGTATTTGATTGATGATTTTGATGAGACAAACATGGATTTGAATGCATTATTATTGAAAGAAAGATTGATTTATTGCATTTGTATCGCTAGTTAATGCTCTACCCGTTTTGAATTGCTTTGTGATTGTATGACCTTGTTGTGTGCTCTTGGCCATTTTGAATTGTTTACTACACTATGACCTATTCAATGATCCCGGAATAAGGAAGATTAGTGTGGAGTTTGCTTTGAATTGGAATCTCGGTATGGGTTTACCGGTGTTCATTGTGGATCCACTTAATTGAATTGAATCTAGCGCGCACCACGGTAGTAGTTTAACTAGCGATATGGTCCTTTTGTGCATTGAAAAACTTTGTACATGCAATGATTTTATTAGAAATGAGTTTCCTAAACGAAAGGTGAATCAAAGGATTGTGTTATTCAATGAGTACTTCGTACTCACTCCCCACTTATTAAAATTTTTGTAGATAATTGGAGTCATAACAATCGAAAAGTAGGGCAAGCTGAGAGTTGGATCGTGCTCGCAAACATGAGTAGAGTTGTGCATGTGGTATAAACCTGTCATTGATATTACTACGAATTTAATACTTTTATGTCCACCCCTATAGTATAAATGTTTTTACATCTTATAACATATAAGACAAATAGGGAGATATAATCTTTCTATTGATTTGAATTCTACTTTTCATTGTAAAAGTTTTTTAATGACTTGGCCCACATTAGTAATCAATGAAATATGTTTATTAATACAACTTCTTGTATTTATATATTTTATTGAAAAACCTAGTTGTAATGTTTCTTTAAAAGGTTGACGATTTGTTAACTTATGAAATTATCTTTATCTATTAAACTCAGTAAGATAAGATAAATTGGATTGTTTCGCACGTCCCGTCCCCCGTTATTTGAATAAAAGCTTCCGCTACAGAATTTGTAAATTTCCCTAAGATATTCGGAAATATTGTAAAGTTAGTGGGGGCGTGACATCTAATGTTCTAAAAAATGAACTAGGTCAATTTAAAATAAGAGAGAGACACAAAAAATTGTGGGTCTCGTAATTTTATCTATTTTCTATTTTCATTTTCTTTTAATCACTTTTTTTCTCATTTACATCATTTTTCCTCACTTTTTCTCCTTCGAATCCCGTGTAAGGTTCATAAATAGACCCCCACATTAACCTAATCCACTACTATTTTATCATTATTTTCAAATTTATCTCCATCTCTCTCATCTTTTTTATTTTTCCCACTTTTTTTTTACACCTTATTCTATTCCTATTTACTTAAAATAATCATCTTCTTTCACTCTCTCTCTCTAACAGACCATGTTCATAAAATAGAGCATTAAAAATGCTCTTTTTTGAGCTAAGCCTTTTCCATGTGAGAGAGATACAAAAAAATTTGTGTGTCCCGTAGTTTTATTTATTTTCATTTTTTAGTCACTTTTCTCTTATTTATACTATTTTTCTTAATTTTCCCCTATCAAGTTCCATGTAAAGTCTACAAATAGACACTCTCCTTTATCCAATTAACTACTATTTTATTATTATTTTTGAATTTATATTCATCTCTCTCTTATTTTTTATTTTTCCTACTTTTTTCTCTATACCTATTTCTATTTCTATTTACTTAAAATAATTATCTTCTTTCTATCTCTCTTCCACGTCATTTATACAATGCACCCTCCTGTTGGAGATGCGGCAAGAGTGGAGGTGAAGGTGATAAATGAGAGAGATTGTCAGGGGATAATTATTTAAATTGAATGAGTGAGCGGAAAGGGGTGTAGAGAAAAAAGTGAAAAAAGTGAAAAAGATGAGAGAAACAGATAGAAATTTAAAAATAATGATAAAATAGTAGTGGAAAAAGTGGAGATGAAGGTGTGATTTTAGACTTTTGAGTTGACATTGAGAAAAAAGTGAAGGTAAGATAGTATAAATGAGAGAAAAATGATTAAAAGAAAAAAATTAAGAGAAAATAAGAAACATATAAGGTCTATTTTTTTTGTGTATGTATGACTTTTTGAGGACCCTCTCCCATTAGAGATGCCCTTAGAGATCCTCTGAAGAAACTCTCACAATGTTTAGATACCATTTAAAAACACCAAAAATTTATCAACCAATTTAAATTTTAACTTTTAGACAATAATAACACTATATTTAACCATATATTTAATTTGACTTAGACTCTTATATTATTTTAATTATTACCTCCACATAACCCAATTACATCTCAACAACTATATAAAATTTAAATTTTAAATCCATTTAAAAACCTACCTATTTTTAAATCCTTGCCAAAACGAACCCAGAGTATTCATCGGGCATTTCGGAGTACCGTACAGAGAACGCCTTTGTTTCCATTCAAAAATTGCAAAAACAAGCCCCTGCGATATTTGAAAATTGAATTGAATACCAAAATCAAGGAGGGGACTGGGAATAACGTGAAACGTTCGAGAAACTGGGAATAGGACTCGAAACAAAACGTTCGAATTCGAACGGTTCTCAGTCGCACGTGAACCGGTGAACGGTCGCCGTCCGGTTGCTCTGTCTCTCGTCGGTCTAGTCTCCCATTTGATCGCCGGTCGGCAGTTACTCGCGCAGGGCAGCAGCCAAAGCCTCAGGTAAGCTAACCCTAATTCCTAAGTTCCTAATTCCCAATTGGCCTTTGGAAATTGCTTATGAGATCGCATTTAAGTTTTTGTGCCTTTTTGAACGGTGGAGATTTTATGCGAGTCATATAAAATATGTGCATGAGATTATTTTGACCAATTTTTATTTTAAAATAGGATTGATTTATAAACATGGGCTAAATACATTAAAGACAAGGAGGAAATGAAAAAGGAAAAATACTTTCTGGACAAAATTTATCCAGCTGAATCCGATTTTTCTTTGGAGGTTTCGGTGGCTATATGACATTGCTGATTTACATTGATGAATACGTTGGATAGACTATAGAATATCTCATGGAGAGAGCAAGCAAAATTTTAAAATATGATGTGATCAGCTTATTTAGCTACTTGTTCTGAATGTGCAGCAAAAGGGAGTTTTGCAATCTACTTACATGAACGTGCAATCTTATGTTTCAAAAAGGCACACTCAGTACCGAATTTATCATATATCAATTTGGTTTGATTACAAATGATTTTAGGCAATTCCAGATTGTTGCAAATAGGCTGAAGGATTGATCTCGTTGGCTAATACTGGCCCTTGAATCTTTTAATATTTATCTTAGACTTGAGTCAGTGACAGCTGAGGAACAAGTTCAGAATGAAGAAGCTGATTACATGCTTCGGAGGTCCATGGTATAGAGTTCTAATATGAGCATAATTGCTTCAGAAGATGGGGTACCAGTCTCTACTTGGAAACGCTTGAGGCTGTACTCTGTTCACTTTCCTTTTCTCTGCTGTCCTTTGTTACTTGTTGTTTCAAATGATTTGAATATGTTCTGTTCTTAATGCTATGCAAGTTTCCAACGTTTCGACAATTATTGTGTTGTTTTATGCAGAGTTTGACATTTATAATGACCGGTAAACTGCGCACATCTATGGACATTGATAGTGATAGTGTAAGTAAAAGTAGTTCGTGTGGCCTGAAGGAAAATGGCATGGTCCTCTATCCAGTGTCTTTGTATGATTCTGGGGAAGGTCTACCATATGCTCCTGAAGATTGGCCCAATCGTGGTGATAAGTGGTGCTGGAAGGTGGGGGGAAGAGTTGCAGCTTCTGGATACTTTTTAGATAGATACATGTATCTCCCTTTGCGCCTCAGGGATGGTGGACGTAAAGCTGGTTTTGCAAGCAAGCTCTCTCTCGAACAGTACATCCGCAAAAATTTCCCTGATATGGATGTTAATTCATTTTTCTCATCATTTAGTTGGAAAATCCCTTCAAAATTATGTAAAAAAGGTTAGCTTCTATTTGGATAATTATATATTTATTTATTGCTTTCTAAGAGAGCATCTAGGTTGGGTGCGTAATTTCTGAACTTAACACACCTGGTATCCAAGTGAACTTTACTGGGTTATATCACCTCTTAGTGCAAGTTATGATTGTTAAAGGTTCTAGTAAGTTGTTGATACTAATCATTCAAGGTCATGAGTGTTATTAATGACTACTGAATTTTGCTGCTACAAAATATTCTGTTTGGGGGGATGGTAGTTAGGATAAACAATGCTAGTTTCTGGAGACCATAAAACTTCAATAGAAAGTGCAAGTTCTCAAAATCTTTAACTGACTTCCATATGATGCAGGTATAGCTTTCTATTTGAATAATTATGTTCCTTAAAAAATGTATTTATTTAATATTTGAATCGTATTTTTCTCCATAGAGAAATAAATATATGAAACCTATTTCATACTCTTGCCTTCATTAGAAGAGACTTTTGATATAAGCTTTTGCTTTAATGCATATTGAGTATGAAGCTATTTTTGATTACCATGAGCTTGAAATTTATCAAATCAATGAAACAAATTTTCATACTTCCCAATAATCTTTCTTTACTTTTCCACCACACATTCGCCTATAAATTTAACCTCCCTTTACACAAAGCTCCCAAGAACAAGCTCCATATCTATATGCACTTGGAATGATTGTATATTTTTCATTCTTATTGTGCCCTGGATTAAGACCCTTATGAAGCTTGTTTTTTTCTATTTATAGATGATGTAGAATTGTTCAAACCTCTCATGGGAACTGCAGAGTATTCAGGGTCCAACTCCCAGCTTGGTGACATGCATTGTAAGGCTGGTAACAGCTCGTGCAGCAGTTTATCAGCAACAGAGGATTCTGTTTCAGATGTTATGTTCTGTGATATATGCTGCAGTGAACCTGGCTTCTGCAGAGATTGCTGTTGTATTCTTTGTTGTAGGACTATGGATACAGCTTTTGGAGGCTACTGTTATATTAGATGTGAAGCTAAAATAGACGGCTTTGTTTGTGGGCACAGTGCACATATTGTCTGTGCTCTACGAGCTTACATGGCTGGGACAGTTGGAGGAAGCATTGGTTTGGACACTGAGTATTATTGCCGTAGATGTGATTCAAGGACAGATCTTGTTTCACGTGTTACACAGCTCTTACAAATGTGTGAATCAGTTGATTCTCGTGATGATGTAGAGAAGATTCTGAATGTTAGCATTTGTGTCTTACGTGGATCGAAGAAAACAAGTGCAAAGCAGTTGTTGCATCATATACAGATGGCCATGGCAAAGGTACTGAGAAAATGGCAGATGAACATTCTTTTTTTTTAAGAAATTCATTTTAACATTGTTTCTAGAATTTTTTAAGCCACAGGCATAACGAATCTGATATTTGCATCAGCTTAAGAATGGAACTTACCTTGAAGATATTTGGAAGAAAGAAGACACTACAGTTACTGAAGGTAACTTTTTCTACCCTGTACAACTTTAGAATTTTAGTTGGTGAAAAATGATAACTAACTGCACTTTCATTGCCAATATTTTCCGTGAAAGTTGTCTTTCTTCCTACCAAGTTTCATACTTGTCTTGATTGATATTTTTTCCCCATAGAAATATTTTCCACCTTTTTGGTCATGTGACTATATTTTCCTCAAAAACAAGCAAACCATTTTTGAGGCAACTTGAGACTTTCTAATGTCAAATTCACATCAGTCAAACACACAGGTAATTAATTGCCTAGAAAATATTTTCTTTTCCTGTAAATACCATATGCCAACATTCACAGTTAGAATGTACTAGACACAGGTTCAAGAACAAAACCAGCATGCACCAATTTTTAGATTAAAATTTTTCTGAAGGTCAGTGATATTACTAACTGAGTTTCAATTTGTATTCGCGATGGCAACTAGTTAATTAAAGAAAATTTAGAGAGATTTTGCTGTGTAAAGATTTTATTGCCAAAGATTAGGTGTCTTAGGTGTCTTAGATGCATCACTGACGATCCTATTTCCGTGGTTAGTGCTTGGGAACATAATTATTACGAGACACATGCAATGACCTGACATATGAAGTCTTACATTTGTCTCTAGTAATATTTGACACTTGTTATTCATCCTTGGATAGTGGTAGATAAAGCTGTTATTAATTTGACAACTTGCTTCCACTTTATATCTGGCTCATTGGACTACTGTTCAGTTCGTTCTTATTCAGATAAGCTGATAACTGATCTTCATTAAATCGAGCTCAGACGAGAAAGTAATGTAGAATAGAGTCCAGTTTATAGCAACTAGAAACATCTTCAATCTTCAATTACCTATGCCTTTATAAATTTGATTCCAGCTCACCTCGGGTATGACAATTACCCTCCCTCCTCTCAAGTTTGAACTTGTGAATTATCAAAGTTGTGAACTCAAACTAAAAATAACTATCAAATAATAATAGTATAGAGTGTTTGATTGTAGATATTTTCCATGGAAAATGTCAAAATCATGAAAAATTTTCCACCTTCATGCGTTTGATTGACAATAAATGGAATTGAAGTTTTGTGGTACAATCTTTTTAAGTGTTGTTTCGCCCATTTTCCTAGAAAATCAATTCCCACCTCCTCCTAGGAAATCTATGGAGGCTGGAAAATATTCTTTTTTCCACCTTTCCTATCAAATGCACGCTTAATATAATATTTATTGGAGTGTGGATCTCATAATTGGTGTTAATGAGAGTGTTGATGTCCTTGAACCAATTCTCTTATAGTTAATGATCTCATTAAGGGTTGGTGTCCTCGGATTGGGTTTTGGAAGGACCCAAAACTGACATGACCAGTTCGATTGAAAAATCCTGGCTCAAAACCGACCCGAGATCAATTCAGGTTGGTTGGGTTCGGACAATTTAGTAGGGTTGGGCTGGGTTCATTGCAGTTATCTTTGGGTTTGGGTTGGGTGGACTAGTTTGGCTCGTCAGCCAGCCCTATTCATTACCGTCTATGCGGTTTGATGCTGGAGGAAGTTGCAGGCAGAGGTGCAAGGTGCAACGCGTGGAACCTGTTGAGCTCGTTGGTTGCCAGTTCAGTCCGGTTACATGTTTATTCAAGTGACTTTTCTCAATGAATTTCTCATACTCTTTCAATAGATCCCGATACTCATTGGTTTCACGGCCCATTGATATCGTGACTATCCATCTTGGAAGATTCAATTTTCAATATCACCTGTTGATAGATCCCGATATTAGTCTGCGAAGCATTCAGATTGCTGAAATTTTCAGCAAGCTAATGAAAAGACTTAGACTGATCTGAATACTTTTTCGCATTCCTTTTACTTCCAAAATTCTTATAACTAAAATTTCAGTTTTTCCTTTGAAATTCCTTTTCCTTTGCCCTCTTCCGAGCATATTTCATATCAAAGGTGCAGTGGCATCCTCTGCACTGGTGAAGCATTTGGCATATGTCAGAAACTCTTGATAAGTCTGCAGTCTAGCCTTATGTACTTGCCACTAAAACCAACTTGATCGTGGTTCGAAGGAAACCGCTATCAACAATCGTCACATACTTTCTCTGAATAGCATTTTAAGTGTTTTAGTTTGGTCTTGTTTTGATAGCAAACAATTTTTCTTTTGAAGCAGTTCAAACCTTGCCTTCAATTCATAATTCAGTGTTTGGAGTTTTCTTGACTAACTTTGAGCTCGGTCTCCCAAAGTGGGAAAGTTCCACGCATGATCGCGCTATCTCCTTGGAGTTCCATTCAAGATGTGTACTTGTTTAGATAGGAGCCTGGATTAGATTTGCCATTGTTTGTTAAAGCAATCCTAATAGCACTTTAAGTGTTTTAGTTTGGTCTTGTTTGATGGTAAACAATTTTTATTTTGGCGCGGTTCAAACCTTGCCTCCAATTCATAATTCAATGTTTGGAGTTTTCTTAACTAACTTTGAGCTCGGTCTCCCAAAGTGGGAAACTTCCACACACGATCGTGCGGACTCCTTGGAGTTCCATTCAGATGTGTACTTGTTTAGATAGGAGCCTGGATCAGATTTGCCATTGTGTGATGAGATTTGGGGCACTTTTGTCTGCCGAGTTAATGGCTCTGATAATACCTCAAGAGATGGAGAATATTTCCTTAATTATATTCATTAAGTACCTCATATTTCTAGTTTGGCTAAGCTTTTTTTTCAACATTTTAACCTTTGTGTTCTATTTGGAGGGAGATGGATTGATGAGTGGATTCATATGAGAAGAAAGGGTGTCTTTTAAGAATTCCCCATGTTTGACTTGGGAGGTGGAGAACGTCAGTCTTGAATTCTTTGGGGTGGGCTGAGCAAGTTGTGACCGTTCTAGCTGGCTTAGCTACATGTATTCCCTGTCTATCAAACGAATCTTATCCCTTTGATTTAGCAGGTTGGTCTCTTTAGGAAGGATGTGGCCATTCTCCCACCCTCTGAATCTCGGACTCTTTAAATATGGAGAATCGGAAACTGGAATAAGAAGATGCTTGCTACAAAAGATTAGTTGCATCAAAGGATTGGCATGAAGAGACACTCAAAACCCTAGTTTGTGGAGAAGAATATGGGAAGAAGAAGATAGAAATAGTGGCTAGGACATGTTGAAGGAGAAGAAGTACCGTATTGTTTGAAATATGAACTAAATGGCCAAATTGAAAAGTTGGGCCATATTTATGAAAGAAATAAAGCCTCTATTTGTTTGAAAACTTAAAAGGCTCAACATTTAAACCATAAGTCACATGTTTCGAAGCTCACAATTTTTTTAGATAACATAAATAATTTTTTATTCATTAGCCGTGTCCCAATGTCTGTGTCTGAATTTTGGACCTTTTTGACGTGTCCCCGTACATCCTTGACTAGTTGACTTTAAAAAATAATGGATCTCACCCTTATATACGTACCCGTATCCGACACCTACACCCGAGTTCGAGTAACATAGCTCCCTCCATGTTATGAATTCGCTTTCTTCGTTCACCAATTTTCCTCTTTCCAAGTTTAGGAGGATTATCCCTCGCGGAGTGAGCTCCTAGTCCCTTTGAACAGTTAACTATTGAGCGCATGGACATATGTTGAACTCCTCTTAGAAGTTCTCAACCATTCTTATAATTGTTTCAGGGTTATTGCCTACAGTTTGAACCGAATGCTATCCAACTCATTCAAAATCAGTTCGAGAAAGATTTGATCGCCCTGGTCGGTTGCGTGACCTTTCAGGTGATTGTTGATTTGTGATCCATTGCAATGGTTGAGTGATTAATTCAGAAATGACTCTGAGTGTGGCTATTAACTACGAGGACAGTTCCTTTACTGCCAAACTATTGAATCCAGAATGTACAAGGCAGTAGGTTAGCCATGGAATTAGTGCGCACCATTTTTAGATTAAAATTGTTTGGAAGTTCAATTATATTGCTAACTGATTTGTGTTTCAGTTTGTAGTCGCGAGGGCAATCAGTTATGTATAGTAAACAAATTTTGAGAGATATTGCTAAGATTTTATTACCAAAATAACAGGTATCCCAAATTCATCACCAACTACCCTATTTACAGTTGTAATTTGCTTCAAAACGTAACTTCTATTGACTTGATAACTTGTTACCCACTAAAGTATTCAGCTCATTGGCCTTTTGTTCAATTTGTTTGTGTTCAGATAGTTTGATAATTGATCTTTGTTAAATCCAACTCAGATGATAGAATCGAATTGATGAAACCCATTCCAGTTTGGGGAGACATATCTTCAATGTCCATACGTTTGGGGAGACATATCTTCAATACGTTTGAAGTCTACTAATTCAGAACATTTAGTGGTTCCTTGTCTTGAACCATTCTCATGAAAAGGGTTTCAAATGTACATGCTTGTCACCCATGCATCCAATGCCTTCTTGTCTTATATTTTCAATCTTATTCACGACCCTCTTGAAATGACTTTTTACTATTTTGTCCTTTGACAAATATCATGCAACTGGGCATTATGGGCAACACTAAATATGTTCCCACTAGAAACATTTTTCAATTCTTGTTTCAGTTGGGCCTAGCTTCTAATGTTCCATAGCTTTTTCTTATTGTGCACCTCATCATATTGACATGGAAATTCCTACACCTTACTGTTGGACTTGTCTTCTTTAGCTTGGTCATACAGATGTGATTGTATGCTCTTGCTCTGCCTATTGTACTACCCATTGTACTTATCAATGCGAAGGCATTTCAAAAGCCTATTGGAACTTCTGTTTAGGGCTGGCATCGGGTCAGTTTTGGGCCCAGACCTAAACTGACCTAGTATTTTAGGTTTGCGAAAAGCACAACCTGAATTGGGTTTTGGCAGTTTGGGCGGGTTCTAACTCTCTCTCTCTCTCTCTCTCTCTCTCTCTCTCTTTTCAGGGGTCGGTTTCTCAGTTTATTTTTTAATTTTTTTAAGGCCCAAGCAAACCGAACCTGAGTACGTTAGGTTGGTTGGTGGGTTGATCAGGCATGATGCCCATAGTGTTCTATCACCTTCAAGAGGAAGGGAGATTGTCGTCATAATCATCCATCTCATAGATCTTTCATCGTTAGATTTCTAATGATGAGGCTGCTTCTCCTTCTACCAAATGTCTCTTTATCCATGGTGATTACGAAGATGCCTATCCTCTTGACGGACCTCGTGCTGCCCATTGAGATAGTGAAGATGTCCATACAAATTACAAAGAACTTCATTATTGTGCTTCATTACTAATTACTTCATTGTGCAAGTTTCAATATAAGGCTTTCTCCAAGCCTGTCAAGGACACAGTTGGACCTTATCGGTTTCTTTTCCTATGAGATTGATCATTTTATGATTTCACCTTCGGGTGCATGGATTTCTTCCATCTGACCATAATGAGTCTCATTGAGATTAGTTGCTTTAGTGGAAATCAACCTCATAGAGTTTCGCCCTTTGCTGTGCCGCTAGCTTCCTGAAGCTGCTTGCCTTGAGTAGCTGCTCAAGCACTGTTTGACATGCGCATTCTCCTTATTGAATTGTTCTCTGTTATTTGCAATCTTCACCTTGTGGGAATCTCACATCCTCATTTTTTTTCCTGGTCACTTATTGGAGGTCATCACTGTTCATTGGAATATGCTGCTCTTGGGATTCATAAGTTTGAGCTTGATGTTGCAATCTTTTTAGTGCATTGCTCGCCAAGCTTTTTAAGCTGCAAAAGTTCTATTATACGGTAAAGGATTTACAGTCTTTCACATCATAGGATAGCCAATTTATTGATGTCAAAAGTTACTCTGCTTATGCATCAACAGATCCCAAGGCCATATATCACCCCTACCTTCTTAGTTAACCTGCACAATTGAGCACACCCTTAGGCACAAAAGCCACTGAAGAAAAGGACGCCGACAATCGTTTTACAGTCAAGTCCACCGGATAGAAGAATATGAAAAAGCTAAAGTAAATTGGGAAGTGTTTGAGACTGTAGAGAGTGGATGGAGAATTCAGGATTCAAAAGATTCTTTTACTGTTGTCTTCAACTTCCTATTTATAGAGATGGATTAGCATTTACAACATGATTAGTCAGTAACTAAGCTGATCTTCTCAATCCCGAAATTATTGGGATGGTTGATGATAATTGATGGGGAGTAGCAATCATAGATCGGCCCATTTACTCTGCTTTATTATCCCGCTAAGAAGTGCTTTTATCAAGCTACTGTCTTTACTAAAGTTCTCCACTGACTAGGCTGTGCAAAGACTACGCCTGGTCGTGTGGCATGAAAGGCTTACATGGCGTCCTGCTAATCCCAACTAGTAAGATATGCTTATTGGAAAAAAAATATTTGAAGCGTGGATATCATTTTATATGTATTCCATGGTGTATGAGACTTCATTCGTAATAGTCTTCCGTTTATAGGAAGTTTAGATATTTGCCCTCATGGTTTAGCATCATGACTGACATTTAGCTGTGCTAAGCCGCCGGAAGATTTGACTTTTCAGAGTGTGTTATTTATCTAGATGGGAGATCTAGTCCAATAAACATATTTGACATATTTGCACTGGAAAATGAGGAGGTGTTCATATACACATGGACATGTGCACCTCTTCAATTTCCAATAAGAAAATGCCAATTAGACTGGCTTTATGTCTCTAGGTCTGGATAAATAGCATTTTTGGACTTTTACTACCACTTGTTGTTATTTGTGATTGATATCTGATCCAATGCTGTGAGTTTGCCGTTTGTTCACTTCTTCTATAAAAAGGTCTCTGTCAAAAGCCAATGTTTTATTTATTAACTTCTCCAAATAGTAGGGCTGTCTCCAAATGCAACGTATGCATTTGGGTTCCGAAGCTATGAGGAGCCACGCGATCACAAAATTGGATCACCACAGCCTTTATCTTCAACCTTTGATTACCGTGTAGAATCACTAAAACTTGAGGATGAGATTGATCGAGTTCTGCTCCAATTAAAGAAGTCGCAGGATTTTGAATTTAGACTTGCTGAGGAAAGGCTTTCTGATCATAAGAACTACATCCTAAATCTCTATCAACAGCTTGAAAAGGAAAGGTCTGACATCTCCAGGCACACAACTTTGAAGGATCCAACTGCCTCGCTCGATGCTGTCCAAAGTAGGGTCGACCAGATAAAACGGGAAATATCCAAACTGAAAGACATGGAAGAAGTGGCAAAGGGATTTGGAAAAGTTCCCAATCGTATTCTCAAGGAACATTTTGGTCTAGAAATTGATATTTGGGAAAAAGAATAACAGAAG
>CAVNYN010248489.1:0-69582 GCA_963692815.1 Nyctanthes arbor-tristis
CCAGGTAAGATCACCATCCACCCAAATGATGAAAACTGCCTAAATCCTCGAATTGAACACCTCAAATCAATAATACTTTGCAAACTCACATAAATTCACCATAAGATCTATCCTTTTCTAGCCAAAAAAAAAAAAAAAAGCTAGTGCAATTCACCGACTAACCGGTGGATGCAGAGGTCACGAAATCGCTGCCAACAAACAAAATCATGAAAAGGAGAAATGAGAAAAAATTGAACACAGCATGTCCATTGCTTTATACTACTGCCCAAAAAATCGATCTATATATTAAATTAAACGAAGTATCATAGATGTTAGAAGTGTTATTTGGTTAGATATTTTTGCTATGGGTATTTTTGATATTTTAGCTTATTAAGGTTATAGTTTAAGGTTTGTCTTATTTTATTATAAATAGTCTTCTTGTAACCATTATTAATATTGTTGAATATATGAAACCCTTTTAGTTTTCACATGGTATCAGAGCATTCAATTTTGGGTTAAGTCTATTGTTGCTTCCGTTCTCCGACGAGCGGCATTGCACCGCTCGTCTGGCAAAATCCTTTGTTTTCTTTATTTCCATGATTGTCTTTGATTTCTTCGTTTTTCCGTTGTCTTTCAATTCTTTCCAAGCACAAATTGCCTTCTCTCCTCGTGTTTCGATGCCGTTGTTCAAGTTTGATGGGGTGTTTCTTGGGTTGATAGGTAATGAGGTTTTGTTTGCTTCCTGGCGGTAGTAGTGAGTATCCAATTTGTATATTGTTTATAATTAAGAGTGATTTTATTTGTGGTTAATTTTGATGTGGAACCCGATATGAATTAGTGTCTATATATTTGGAGTTGTCTCTCTAATTTGGGCCAATTGATATCTAGAATTGGAATTTGGTTGGAACTGGAATTTGGTTGGAACTGGAATTTGATTATCTCTTCTTGTTTCTCAATTTTAGTGTCCAGTATATATGGAATTGGTTATTGGATTTGGATCTCTTTCCACAATTATGAAAACCATGCACTTGGATGATTATTTGCTCCTATTGTGATGAAGAGTTGTCAAGTTGAACTCATAGACTGCATGAACCGCCTCAACCCTATTTGGATATAAAGTGTCAAAAGCTAGTTTTTTTTTTTTTGGCAAACTCTTGATGATGACCATCATGAGTTTGACAGGGAGTTTTAAAAATGTTATTTTGTTAGATATTTTTGTTATGTGTATTTTTTATATTTTAGCTTATTAGAGTTATAGTTTAAGTTTGTCTTATTTTATTATAAATAGTCTTCTTGTAACCATTATTAATATTGTTGAATATATGAAACCCTTTCAGTTTTCACAATAGAAATAAGCGAAATCACATAAACCCCAAAAGATTATATTAAAATTGAAATAACAGAATGCACCTGATTACCAACCATGAAATCATCAATGTCAAAATGATGATAAAGATAATAAAAAAAATAAAAACATCTAATTAGAATCCAGATCACAAAATTAGAAAACATATAAAAACTGAACTATTGCACAACTCAAAAAATAGAACCATAGCAATTGGTCTGCAAAATCTGCAAAATCCAAGAATTCGCCAGTGAAACGTGCATGGAAATTGAGTCTAGGTTCAATTACTTCTCACAAAGGCATCCTGTATTAACAATTATCATTCCATAAATCCAAATCATTTATCGAAATTTCGTAGACACAATATTAGAAAACACATAAAAAAAAAATAGAACCATTGCAGCACTCAAAAAACAGAACCTTAACATAGGAAATTTTTCCCACCATTTGCGAATGTATGGCGTTATAGGTTAATTGTCTGGCGCTCCCTTTTTACTCTGTGAAAATCCCTAAATCCCTAATTTTCACCCATAGACTCCTTGCGACCGAAATCTATATATATATATATATATATATTAAGCAACAACTTGGTGGGCACAATTTTGATTTTGTCTGGCACAATTAGGAAATTTTTCCTGCCTTTTGCGATTGTATGGCGTTATAGGGGCTAATTGTCTGGCGCTCCCTTTTTCACTTTATGTGAAACTCCCTAAATCCCTAATTTTCACGCATAGACTCCTTGCGACTGAAATCAGCATTCAATTAGGGGTTATCTTCTCTCGATTAACACAAACCAGATTTTGGAGATTTTGTGAAATTTGATATGATCTCTTCCAAAACTTTTTCTTCTTAATTTTGGAAATTGATTGGACGAGTTTGGTAAGATCTCTTGAATATTCACGGATCCAGTTGATTGTCTCTTCACTTACTTTAGTTTAAAATCCGTTTTTCTTTCATATTTTCAGAACTTTGTGGCATTTGTCAAGTTTCTACGCTCGAATTTCTTCTCTAATTTAGTTTAAATCCTTTTTCTTTCAAGTTTTCAGAGCTCAGTTGCATTTGTCAAGTTTCTACGCTTGAATTTCTTCTCTTATTCTTCAACTGATTATTTGCCCACATCAACTCTTGCTATTTCTTCAAGTCAAATTTTTTGGTGAATATTATGGCACCTCAGTTTACTCTTTTGAAGGATGTGAACGGTAGTATCTCGAAGATGTCAGTGTTCTTTGTTTGCTTCGTAAGTGGTTCCCAGCAATCAAATTTTATCTGCACTAATCTTCATAATCAAATTTTATATATTTGTTTAATGCATTCAGTAGAAGCAAACCAACCAGTATTTTACATATTTGTTTAATGCAGTTTTGCAGGGGTTTTACCATTTTCTAGTGATTTCGAAATATGTTGAGCTTACTTTTGTCCATATTGATTGTGCAACTTCACCTTTGCAAGGTCGTTAGGCTTAGAGTAAGTTTCACAGGATTATATATATAGGGAGAGGGAGAGGGAGAGGGGGAGAGAAAGAGAGAGAGAGAGAGAGAAGTTCCCCAAAGTGTGTAGTCCTTGGGATTTATGTTTAAATATGTATTTAATTGCAGTTAGCGACTTATACAAAATATTGGCAAATCTTATACAACTTGCATGTAAACACTTGGTTTGACATAATTTTGGGTATGTCATGTTATTTTTCCCAAACAATAACAGGTTTGAAAGAAGTTGAGATCGGAAGAGCGTTATTCTAGACCTATTCAAATGTGTTCTTCGCGAAATTAATCATTTCAGATTCTTTGTTCAAGTTGAGTTTTTCATACTTCTAATAGATCTTAATTTTTTTGTCTATTGGAAACTAGTAATCCCTTTAGCTTACCTATAAAATTTTATTACATGGTTTATTTAGAAGTCAATGGAATAAAAGCAAGGAGAAGTTATATCTATAAGTTGCTTTAAATGTTGAAGGATACCAGTTTATATTGCATTCACCTAATGTGCAAAGAAAGTCACATATGAATTGTACATATATAGTTAGTCTTTAATTTTTCAGATTGTTATATTATATTAAATAAAATATGTTTGTATCCAGGATTTTTCTCTATTGACTACTGAACATTTGGTTGTTTCATCAAATTGTTTCAAGTATACATGACATTGATTCTAAACATGTTAAAATAATTGGAGATCTTTGTTATTTCTTTCCCTCTGTTATTGATTCTCTCACGTTGTTTAGTGGAGTGGTTGTTGCCTTTTTCATTAACACTAATCTATCTTAATCAATTTATTATCTTAAGGATAAATAATTTCACATTTCAAAGTCGATTGTAGATATTTACATCTATTTACTTCAGAAATGGTCATTCTATTCAAAATTTTCACTACCAAAATGCAGTATTCATCAGTTAGAGACTGATTCCTTTTTTACCTCCAAGTTCAACAAAAAGGTAAGCTTTTGCATTACTTGCTTTGGAAATGATAGATTTTACTTTTGGAGTCACTTTCTTAATCAAGCCGGGTCCAGTAACATGAGCATGAACATTTAAATTTGACCTTTTGCAATACATATAATAAGTTGATTAAAGGACAATTCTCAATATGCTGTTTAGACAGAATGCGTGACGCGTAGCATATATAAAACTAAACTTTTTGAAGGAAACAATACATGCTCCTTATTAAGAATTATAAAATTAAGCGGTTTTTTGATGAAACAATTGTGACTCCTTAATAAGGAACCTATTGTTTCCTTAGAAAAATCAATTGTAAAACTCAACTTTTACATTCTATGTACGTCGATTCGTTAATGAATAATTATAGGTTGAAGATTTTTTTTTTTTTGGGGACGAAATATAGGTTGAAGAATAAATATTACAAGTCGACTGTGATTGTTTGAAAATGGTACCTGCTATAAAAAAAGGCCAACTAATTGACAATTTTTATTTCAAGAAAATACTTTTTCAAATTTTATAATAGTTTTGAGGAATATTAATATTTAATTTTAATGATTAATTGTAATACAATATTAATTCACTCTGCATTTTTTTAACTATATGGTATTTTTACAATTTTTTGAGTATTCTATATAGGTTCATTATGGAGAGATTTACCCTATATTTAACAGCTACACACCAATTACAGGAATGAGAGTGCTGCTTATGATTTATATCTTGTGTATTGGGTTGAATGAATATGATCTCAAAAAGTCTTTATTCATATTTTGCCATTAGTCACGGTGACAAATAATTCGTTTGACAAATATTTCCTTTGATCATATTGATCATGGTCGCACATGGCAAGGAATTAGATTATGTAACGGAAGCCCATAATGATGAATTCCATTACGCATTAAAATTTTATCTCATTTTTTCAGTGCACAAATTTATCTAATTGTACATAATAAACACTTATTCATAATTCTTTAATGAAATGTCCAGCCAGTTGACATGTGCTCCTTAAAATAGATAATCTATTACATACTACTTGTCATGATATACATTACATTCTTGCATATCATAGTGTTTGGTTTCTTTTACGACTCATCTGAAGCACTATTAAACTACATTTGATCTATGAACTTTCACTAGAGTTGCAAGGGTGAAAAATCTTGCTAATATATGGATATAGAATATAGATGGGAAAAGTACAAAAAAATAGGTCTTAAAACTTGTATTTGCAAAAATTGGGTGTGTTTTTTTTTTATTTGCAAATATAAGTTCTTTTCCATAAATTATATCATGTTTGAGATACGTATTATTTTAAATTTACACATTTATAAATATATATATATATATATATATGAGAACATATATGCATATATAAAGTATATTCCTAATCAGATATGCATGTATAGATATATATATTTAGATTTACTATGTATAAAATAAAATATACTCACTGCAATGCCCCAAATTTTAGCCCACACCTTTTTGAATGGCACGAAATGCATTCAGCTTCAAAATTTAGCCTCTTTTTCCAATTTTAAATTGCACGAAATTAGGGAAGATAATGAAGCTAAAATATCGTTTTGTAATAAATTGTGTGTTTGATTGATTATTATCAAAGTGGTTCCTCATTTGTTTGAAGCTATAACCACTTACTATGGATGGTTACAACCCTTTTTTAACACTTCTAACACAATTTAAATTCAAAAACCTTCATAAGTATCACCTAATTAGTTCTAGCCAATCCAATTTAACACAATTTTCTTCAAAAACTAATACACATTATGTTAGGTTTTGGATTTCAAATTGGATAAGATTATATTGTTGTGATTCTCATTGATTCTTAACTAAATTAGAAGTTAGAAGTCATTAGCGGCTACTAATTCATTGGTATATGTACTACTACTTTAATCATAAAATAAAAGACCATCTTTTTAACTACACATTCGTAACCTTGTCTTACACATAGCCTCTTGTTCGTGTATCTGTATTGATTAGGATTATTGGACAAAATCATCTAATTAATCAACAATCCTATAATACGCAAGCATAACTAGATGAAGCTTTTTAATAAATTATAAGGCTTATTGGAATTTTTTTTAAAAAAAGGGAAAAGAAAAGAAAAGAAGAACTACATAAACAATATGAAATATATACCAGTTCATTGATGTCACATAAACCTTAAAAGTTAAACAATAATAAAAACAAGACTTGAAATTACAATCAAGTTTACATTGAAATGTATTCAAATGCTGAAAAAGTATTAGCCCGTTCTTCTTGATGCCCTTGAAATTTGATGCCCTTGTAATTGTAACCGGATTCCTACATCATCTTCAATTGTATCTATATATATTTATGGTTCGTCTTCTGTCATTTTTGGTGACCCATGGGCAAGTGAATTCTTGGCTTGCTAGCATTCTTCAACATACACGTGACCTAGCTTCATTTTACATTGTCCAATATTCTTTTAGGTAGACCAATTGAACTATTGTATGATTAAAAAAAAAAAAAAAGACAATGGCAAAAAATATTTGTAAAAACGATTTAAAAAATAAATTAAAAAAAAAACTTCTAACACTATAGTCACTAAATTTGGCCCCAAGTTTTCCCGCTATACGTTATTTGAGAATAACTTTTCCCTCCTAATTTCTCCCTTTTAGCTTTTTTTCCCTTAACATTTTTCTCCCAAAATTAGAATTGCTCTTAGAGATCAAATTTTTATTGAGTCTAAAGACATTGAGAATTTTCAGAAAAATGTCTCACGTCCAATAATTTATACTTGCAGCACAGCTTGTAAAAAGCTATAATTTGTCACTCAATCACTACCATAGGGATAGAGCTGTCGCAAATAGATATTACTATGTGATAGTTTTAACCATTAAAATATGTTATTATCAAATCAAACGCTACTACTTGAAGAGATTTATAGTCGATTACAAGAATTCTAATGTTAGAGAAAATAGGATTTTCGTAAGTTTTAATTAAGAGTGTGTTTGATTACAAGTATGAAATTTAGTTAGAAAGAAAATATTTTTCTATCAATTGAATTACCGGTAATTAAATTCCATAAAAATTGAATTGCAACGTGTTTGATTGGAAGTGAAATTCTCGAGAAAAAATATGAATTACTTAGAAAAAAACCTACACTCCCCACAGGAAATATTTTCCTTATTTTTAAGGAAAATGTGATCACGTGACTAAAAAATGAAAAATAATTTTCATGAAAAAAATGTGAATCAAACACCGCAAAAATAGAAATTTAAGTGGAAAACCTTATTTTCCATGAAAAATATTTGCCAATCAAACACACTCTAAGGCTGTGTTTGATTGCAAGAATTTTCCCTGGAAAATGTCGATTTTCCACCTAAATTCTCACTTTAACAGTGTTTGATTAGTCTTTTTTCCCTGAAAAATATTTTCCTACTTTTGGTCACGTGACTATAGTTTCCTTGAAAACAAGGAAAACATTTTCCATTTGTGTTTTGGGGGGTTGGGGAGGCTAGGTTTTTTGTTTTCCAAGAATTGGAATTCCATGTATTTCCTAATATTGGACTTTTTTAATTTAAAAAACATGAATAAATTGCATTACAAACGTTAATTAAAAAAAAATAAAGAAAAGACGTTGGTTTGCAAAGGGGAAAAAGATGCATCCTCGAGAAGCCCTACGTCTGTTTGCAATCAATTTCATTCAAGAATTCTTCTCCCTGGATTCAATGACAATTCTTGAACTTTGATCAAGACTTGTCTACTTTATCCCCCATTAATTAATGTATCAAAATTGAATTCATATCCTTCTTTTGAGTCTTATTTTGAAACAATAGTATCAAAATTGAATTCATATCCTTCAATATTTTTTTGGGGGGGAATTTTTTATAATGGTTGTGATCCTAGGGACTGTAGTTAAATATATGTATGATTACGGTTGCTTGATGATGAGATTCGATTGATATTTTTTTTTTAATAATTTGAGTTTTTCTTTATTCCTTGCAATTTGTTTATCATTTGTCAATGTCTAATTATACATTGTCATTTGAGTCCATAACTTTATTTTATATTCTTTATTTCATGTGCACCAATAATATTCCATGCAAGCTACTGAAAAACTGTCGTAATATCAATAAGGTTCAAATTTTAGTACACTCAGAAAGTGTATTATATATTATCACTTGAGAGGAAATCCAATAAGATGGAATGACAAGTCTGAGTAGATTAATCATTCTAGGGCTAAGGCATTAAAAAAGGTATAATTTCTATAGAAAACTTGATAATTCATGTGAAAAAAGATAATGACTATCAAATAATTGTTCAAAAAGAAAATAACAAAATTTCGGGAAAAAAATTGTTTCCATGGAAAATAATAGCTATCAAACACCAAAAGATGGAAAATAACTATTATTTCTAGGTGGAAAGTTTAGTAGATCAAACACATGTAATTGACATTTCCCAGGAAAATTAATTCTAGGGAATTCAATTGCCTAGAATTCATTTTCTTTCCATACATTTTCCACGCTTGCAATCAAACAGTACCTAATTGTAATGGCGGATTAGATGAGATAAGGTATATATTAGTATTTGAAACAAAATTTGAAGTATTTTAATATGTGGGTTCACGGGATCACTTTTAAAGAAATCCAGTGACATAGCTCTTGTTAACTTGTTTCTACCCCACCCCACCCCCACAAAAAAAAAGGGCATCTTGTTAACTTGTAAATGGAGTAGGATCTAGAAGATAAGACTAGCAATGATCAATGTCGTAATATGTTTTAAGTCCCAATTGTCATAGAAATATTTTTTAACACAAGGGAGCTCGACTAATAATAAAAAATAGTCACATATATGGAATTACATATAATTTTATGACTTAACTGCTTGCGCTTCATAGTCTGATTTGATTCCATAAAAAAAAATGTGAGTGTTCTGAGTCTTCAATTCTGTTTTGTGAACTCAATTCACATTACAAAGTACTGTAATTTCGTGTTTCTGGAATTGTACTTTTAACTAACTTGTCCTTTTCAAGCTGAACACAAATAAATTCTAAGTGCCATTCTCCTATCCCGTCCTTGGTTGACAGTGCTGGCTTTCATCTCTAGTTTGATCACCTAGGAATGAGAATCATCCCTTGGCATTTCTTTGCTCCATCTCGCCGGGGCTGGCCGGCCACCTCCAATGCGGCCTAGTCTATCACCCCTTGATCATCCCTTGGACGGCCAAGATACAGCCCACTTGATCGATCACCTCTTGACCAGCCCTTGGGCCGTCTCGGTTGTGGCCATTTCTCCAATCTCCACTCCATGTATCGATCACCTCTTAACCAGCCGCTGGACGGATATATAAGCGGATGGGGCCCTTTCCTCACTCTAATTATTACTTCCTCCGTCCCACAAAAATAGTCCAGTATTCCATTTTCGTCCTTCTCACAAAAATAGACCACTTACTAAACGGAGTATGCATTTAATTTTTTGTTTTCATATTTACCCCTAATTAATCATACACACTACTACCAATGCAATTCAATATTAATTATGCATAAAGATATAAATGGAAAATATATGTAAAATTAATTGTCCCAACCATATTAACAACTATTTCTTAATTCGTGTGAAATTAACTATCCGCCTATCTTTGTGGGACGGAGGGAGTATTATTATTATTATTATTATTATTATTATTTTCATTTTCTTTGACCGGCTTCCCATTAGATTAACCTACAATATTTTGGAAGGAAAAAGAATCACAGATTCTTACAGAGATAATTAGAGCTGGGCACTTTTTCTAAAAACCAACCCAAAATGTAGACTGTATTAAACTACAATTGACTCCGCAATAGAGAGAACTAGTCTCACACGAGCGGATCGTAGGTGGGCTGCATGGATTATATAGCCCATGTGGCCTGAATTTTTTTTTTTTTTGAAAATTTTATATTGGAATTTTTTTTTTAAATTTATATATTCCTTAAGTTGATTTATTTATTTTGTTCTAGCCGGTGTAAAAAAAAATTTCTAAGTACGCCTCCAACCGGTAACTGATGCTAATTCTAGTTTTCTAGTCAAGACGGGCTTCATTTTTAACCTGCTTTTGTGCAGGCGATTGCTTGTCTCTTTGGGCCGGCTTCTTTTCTTTTTTATTTTTAAAAATCTTTTTCATGCAAAATATCCTATTAATTTACCTTGAATTGGCCAAGAAACGATGTAGTCCTTCTCAATTGGAAGTACTAAAAAGCTGTAATCGATGATCAGTCTCATTTCTTTGGACAGCTTCATATCATCGATCATTTGTCGCCCTTGGATAATCATTCACAGTTGAAGTTTCATAAGTCAACTGGGATTCTTTTGTTTGATCCTTGAGAATCTCTGATAGATGTCTAGAAATGTTTTGTGACAATTGGAAGAGACTTGTGGGAGCCGTGCTCAAGAGAGAAGAGTTCCGGCAACTTGCTTTAGCTCGCTCGAGGGTAGAGGTGGGCGAAAAAACTGAGAATCGGGTAAACCGGACCGACCCGACCCGACCCGGTTCGGGTCGGTTTTTGACGCTATTGGGTTGGGTTGCAATTTCCAGCGGCTGAACCGATGCGGTTCGGTTCGGTTTTCGGGTTTGGCCGATCAAACCGGTCAAAACCGAACCGAACCGGCCCGGTTTGGTTTAACCGGTTTGGAACTTATTTTTTATTTTTTATTTTCCCCCACCCAAGACGCGTTTTGCCGTTCTGTTTTAGGCTTTCATCCTTCAACTCTTCAAGCCTTATTTTCACAGTATATATGAAACACTCAACCCTAAAATATCAATTCAGTTACTTTAAAAAAAATATCAACTCAGATTTTGCTCCTAACAATTCAGATCTGTCCACAAAAATCTGAAACCCTAATTTTGCTCCTTCATCTACCACCACCACTGCTCCATAAAATATCAAAGATTCAAAGTACAAATCTAGATTTCAATTCAAAATCAAACTATCAATCTCAATTTGAAACCCTAAATTCTAAATAACTTTGTTGGATGCACTTCCTTTCCGTCGGACCACCGCCACCGCTTCTCTCTTCTTCCGTCTCGCTAGACTAGAGCTTCCTTTGCTCCCTTCTTCGTTTGCTCCGCCGCTGCTACCGTGTCCACCGCTGTCACACCCCTGCTCCGCCGCCGCTACTACTACCCACGAGAGAGAGAGAGAGGGAGAGAGAGAGAGGGAGGTTATTATTGGCTGCTTGTTGTATCGTTGTTCTTGGCTGCTTCAATTCAGATGGCAGGCTTTAGGTTTTTTTCTGTTCTTCATTGGCTCTAAATTATGGGCCTCAAAAAAAAAAAAAGAAGATAATTTGGGCTACTTCAATTCATATGTTAGGCTTTAGGTTTATTTGTTCTTCAAGGGCTTCAAATTTTGGGCCTAAAAAAATAAGAGAACCTGGGCCAATTAAGCTATTAAAAAAAAAAGTCCAACTCGAAAACCAACCCAACCCCAATCGACCCATTGCGGGTCAGTTTGGGTCGGTTGGCCAGCCCGTTGGTCTAGTCTGGTTTGCAAGATGGCAAACCGACTTTTAACTGGGTCAGTTTTGGGTTCAGGCTTAACCCAACCCGACCGACTCGATGCCCACACCTACTCGAGGGAATCAAGTTTAAGCTCCTTATCCTCCGCTAGTTTCACTTATGGACAGGATTCTCCAATCCAAGAGCAGATTATCCAACTCGAAGCTCCTTCTAGTGAAATAAATGAACCGAAGGAGGAGCCAGAGATTATGATTTGGGTAGGCACAAAGTTCAACTTTTACCCGTCAAAGTTAAATGTGGAATAGTCAAGTCAATGTCAAAATTTAATTATTTGGGTAGAAATTGAAGTTATCAAAGGGTTTAAATAAAAGAATTAAGGTTGAAGGATTTATGGGCAAATAATATTTTATTAAAGACCAACTTATAGTAAGTAAGAAAGTTGAAAGATCTTGGATGCAAATTTCCCTTTATTAACCAAGAATTCTTGCTTTTGGGACAAATTACACACTGACACACGTTTGGCCGAAAGGAGAAAAATGAAGGAAAAGAAAAAGAAAAGAAAAGAAAAAAATAAGGAAGGAAAAAGGAAAGGAAAGGAGGATTTGCACTTATGGACATTGTTTGACATTGAACTCTTGATTTTTTTTGTGCCTGTCATATAAGTAAGTGAATGAGTTATTTCTAGGGTTTATTTATTTTCTAATGGGTGTTAAATTTATGGTTCATTTTTATGATTTGAGGCTAAATAATGGATATTTATGTTAAAAGAATGATGAGTTTTAACTTTTAGCTCCTAATATATATTGTAGGTTGGTTTTCATAAAGACTAGAAATTGAGAAATTGGGTATTTTGTGTAATGTGATAATTGATCATGGTATATTAGAAAAGTGTGGATGAAATGCTACTTGAGTTGAGTATAAGATGGATAATGCTATTGAGAATTCTTAATCTTGAAGTTGATAATTAATTATGGTAAATAAGGTGGATAGGCATGTATATGAGGTGGTTGTGAAAATATCAAGGTGAAAAACTATTATGAAATGAATATATTTAATATTATTGAGAATTTGAGATTTTATGTATTATTATGAATGAATAAGGATTAAATTGTTGATGAGATGCATTTGAGGATCATGTTTCACTGTTGTATATGAATGTAAGTGTATTAAAGATGTAATATGTGGTTGGTAAGAATTGTGATAATTAATTAAGAGAGTTGAAATGAATCTATAGGGAAGAGGTGGATAATGATATAAAGGAAATTAAGTGTTAATATATGTGTTGATTTATCAAGTGTGAACAACTAAGTGAAATAAGTGAAATGGAAATAAAGAGGATAAACGGGAAATTGAGAGTTATGGAAATAGAAAGTGAAGTGAGATTTTGAGATCTATTGGTATGTTGTTGATTTATTTGATATATATGAATATGATAAGTTGGAAACAAAATCTATTGTGATTAATTAAGAGAGATTGATATTATGTAAATTTTGACAACAAACTTTAATGGGAATTTTATTTATGTGGTTAATCTTATTTGGTAATGTATTATTGAGCATTTCATGACATGATGGGGTGATATATTTGTTTGCATATATGATTTGATGAAAAAAATGTTATTGGATAATAGAGACATGATATTGAGATACTAGTATGTAGAATGGATAAGTACAAGTGTGATAACAATCGGACGATTAAGAATTATTAAGGGCAAGTCATTTAGGTTTCAAGGAATTAAGTGGATTTGTATTTCTTATTTGGAACAAGAGTATTGGATATTAAATTAGATTTGTTATGTTATGATTCCAGGTGATGACGAGCCGGTTGGAAAGACATGCCATTTGAGCTAATTATGGTCTTCAATTATGTGAATGGAAAAATGTTTTTTCAAAGATTAAGTATGCTTTTCATTATGTCCTATTAAGTATTATTCTTTCTTAAAGTCAAGTATGTTTTCATTATTTTTTAACTTGATGTTAGAACTTTTGTAAACCAATCTCTCTTTATATAGATTTTATTCTTATGAATGAAATGTTAAAAGGTAAAAGTTATCATGAGGATTGACTTGAACTAAATTTTGGGATTTGATTAACCAAGTTTGAAATTTTGGTGAAGATTGAAAAAAATAAGATCTAGTGACACTTTTTTCTGTACTCTTTGAAGTCTTTAAACAAACTATATCTTCATAATTAACCCTTAGCTCATATTAAAACTCACAATATGAAATCTTCAATTTGACATTCCTGATGGATTTCTTTCAATTAAAAGATAAGGCCAATTAAAAGATAAGGCCAATTTTGTCGTTTTAAAAAGTTTTTTCGGTTTTCAGACTGCTCCTCATGTTATACCCTCTAGCTCTACCAGAACTTCCACTTCTACACCTGCAGGTACTTATTCCACTTAAGTCTGCATTAGTATCAGAACATGCGCTGTTTCTTTTTATGGGTTTCTTAGAATTCTTGAATATCTTGATTCATGGTTCAGCTTTGAAGAATTTTACAGATGAAGAGCTCAAAAACGCCACCCAGAATTTCAGTTCTGAGCTGGTGTTGGGCTGTGGGGCCTTTGGAACTGTATATAAGGGTGGGTGGATTCAGAGAATCTTGAACTGTCTAAAGTTGGTAAAGGAATGGCAGTTGCAGTCAATAAACTGATACCTAAGGGCTTCCAAGGGTATGAAGTATGGCAGGTAATGGTTTGAATGATTCCAGTAAGTGGCTAATGTATTGTTAATCAAGTTTTTTCCATGTTGAGACTTTGTAAAGGATAAGGCTGAAATAGTAAACTTTGCTTGTAATTAGTAAGGTTCATAACGGTGACAAAATTGTAGAAATTATATATTAATTAAGTTTTTCCATGTTGAGACTTTGTAAAGGATAAGGCTAAAATGTAAACTTTGCTTGGGATTAGTAAGATTCATAACAGTGACAACATTCTGCGGGAACTAGATTAGTAAATGATACGATATATTAGTGAAGGAGATAACTACTCTGTGAGTGTATTGGTTGGAACCCATATTCCTGTACTGATTTTAGTACCAGGAAAATGCCCACCCATCATATTGATGCAGGTAGTGAAGGAATCTGGTAAACTTGAGGGAAATATGTCTCTGCCTTTTGGTAACAAGAACCAGTTCTCAGAACAAAACCTGTACTTCAATCGTCATATATATCAACTCTTTAACTGGATCTTCACAAACCGCAACACAGATATTCTTGTTGCTTAATGAAATGAGTTTATTACCCACAGAAAGCTGACATCTTACTCCAAAACACGTCACTCAGCACATTTATGGGTCATGGTGTAATCTTTGTATTTCATTTGGAAGAAGTAAGCCTAAGTTGTGTGTATCAGGAACATTCATGACTGAGCTCCTCATATTTACTGTCATTGTCTTGTGGATCATATTTCTATTTTCTGCCGGAGAAACTAATAGACTCTTTTATGATCCTTTAATTTCTTTCTTGTATTGACTGCCTTCAAATGCTTGGGTAGTACTTAATGACTTTTTCACTTACTATGGAAAAGCAGGCAGAAGTAAACTCTGTAGGAAGGCTTTCACATCCCAACTTGATCAAGCTCCTTGGGTATTGTTTCAAAGATTATAACAATCTTTTACTTGTACGTGAGTTTATGTAGATGGGAAGCGTTGAAGACCATCTTTTCAGAAGTAAGTACCCAGCAGTTTTAGGAAACAAAGGGCGGGAAAACGTTGTTGGCTAACTCTACTTTTCTTTTTGTTGTTTATGCGGGAAGTTCTTCTAATGTATCTTTATCTTGGGATGTAAGGCTCAAGATAGCTATAGAAGCTGCACGGGGCCTGGCCTTTTTGCACAGTTCAGATAAGCCTGTGATCTACAGAAACATTACAGCCTCCAGCATTCTACTCGACGGGGTATGATTCTGTTAAACAATTCCTTATTAGCTGATGTTCTCTGTTTTATGTTCTCTCGCTATTAGTTAATAAGTGCCCTTTTGGAATCAATGTTAGAGCCTCAACTTCTTAGTATTAAATAAGCACAGTTATTTTTAGCTTGGAGAACTTTAGAAAGCTGAGCATTGGAGCAGTTACATTGATTTTTACAAGCAGCAGAAAAATGAATTGTGTCTCTACTACAACTCTCTCTTGTAACATGAAACCCTTTCTTTCTCTCCATTCGATCCAAGAAGCCATTATCTGCCAATTTATACGACTTACTACAACCTCCTGCTCTTGTTGTCTGTCCTATTTATATTTACAGAATAGTTTGATATCAGGGAGATCGTATGACATAATTATTGTGATCAGATCGAGATTTTACCTCTAATGAAGGAAATTCTTGCTAACTCAGTTATGCTTTAACATCTTTAAATATGTGCAAATATGACATGCCAATCAGATCATGGTACTTATAATCCTGTGCAGTTGTGATTCACCTTTCATCTCTAATGTAAAATGTTCTGGTTTAATTAGATTAATGGATTATTACATAAATGGATTTTGCTTATACTGAATTTCTCAAATGTTGTTTCTTGTATTGCAGAATTACAATGCAAAAATATCTGCCTTTGGCTTGGCGAAATTAGGGCCCTCAGAGGGGAAATCACATGTAACGACCCAGGTTACGGGGACACCCCGTTATGCTGCCCTGAATATGTTGCAACAGGTGATTGTTTATCAGATGTATGTTCTTAACATGTTGAAGTACTTTTGTTTCTTGTCAGATGTGGTTGATTATTGATAAGATTTGGCACAGAAATATGCTTTTTGAAATATGAATTTTCTATTTTGAATTTGGGGTCAATCTATGTTTTATTCTCTAATTGGTTTTGGATTTGGCTGCACCATCTCCTTGGCTCAAGGAAAAATAAGTTTCTTCTACAAAACACAATATTTTAACACATATTAGAGGCACTTGCGGCCTTGGATTGTGAATAAAAACAAGATACCTCCCTTGCATAATCTTTGGCTCTTTCCAGGAACTATATGTAAACCTTCAAGCTAGGCTTCAGCTGGCCTAGGTTTAGTACAATGTTGTATGTTATTTGTTCTTGATTTTGCATAATATATATGGCATTTCATCGCTTCATGCTGTATTTCATTTTACTTTGAAAATACTGCCAGTAGTTGAACCACCACCGCAAGAAGGAAAAGGGAAAGGAAGGAAGAAGATTGGTAAATAAAGAATACACCAGTTTGTAGTTCATTGTGTATCTACATTAATTACGTTAGCCAGATATTTTTATCTATAGATGCACTGAAGTCTTTCCTCATGCTCAATTCCATGTTGTTAAACGCTTTGTGTTATTGAAAACGGGCCATCGTCTCTACATAAAGAGTGACGTGTATGGCTTTGGTGTAGTGTTGCTTGAAACGTTGACTGGATTACGTGTTCTTGACATCAGACGGCCAAGTGGCAAGCACTACTTGGTCGAATATGCGAAACCCTTGCTCCCTCATAAAAGGAAGCTAATGTCCATTATGGATGAACGAATAGAAGGCCAATGTTCTTCAAAGGCGGCTTTACAGACAGCTCACCTCTCTTTAAGATGCCTTGAACAAGAGCCCAAATATCGGCCTTAGATGAAAGAAGTTGTAAAGGAGTTGGAACAGATTGCAGTTATTCGGAGACCTAAATAAACCAAAAGCAAGTCCATGCATTCTCCATCTCCTCACCATCACCATGGAAATGGAGTGGGATCTCAAAGATAAGCGAGTAGTGAGTTCTAGATAATAACGTCGAACATAAGACGAGAAATGATCTTATTCCGTTATTTGAAATGTTGGATTTTATTGAGTGATGAAACACAACTTCAATTCAATTCAATCCAATACAAACACACACTTTACGGCATGTTTGATCTATACTACTAGATATGATAAAAAAAAATGGTTTAGTACAAAATTAAAGGATGGTAGAATTTCTAAATCAAAGTAGTATTACTTCATTCTTGTCAATTCTAACTTAATTTCATACTATTCTTTTTTTTTAAAGGATCATACCATTCATTTTTGTACCATTTCATACTCGACCCTTTTTTGGTACCCTAGAAAATTAAGGTCAATGAATATAGTAATCCTCTATAATCCCTCTCAGTGTTTTTTATACGGACAGATTAATGTACCAAGTGTGTGACTTTATATTAAATCAAGTACAGCAAAAAGGTATTTTTCCCACAAAGATCTTTTTTTTTTTTTTTCAAAACTCCCACAAAGATCTGATTTCAGTTTTCACTATTATTATTAAGAAAATTGCTGTTAATTCTCTTTTAAAAGTGATATTATTAATAGTGATGGAAAGACATTAATATTATTTTTCTAATATACACTTTCATTTTTTAAATATTTCACTTTAAAATCAAAATAATATTATTTTATTGATTACAATGTACAAATCGACTCCATAAATGGAGCTAACTGGTAGTGCTAGAGCATTTTCCAATTGAAGACAGGTTTCGCTTCCCTTGTCCAGCCCATCCTGGCACTCGTCTCTTTTATGCCAGCTTCTTTTTCATTTTTTATTTTTTTATCATACAAAGAGACATAGTGGTTTGAATTCAACACCTCTCGCCTTTCAGGCAATTATGTAGCAACTATACTACAATTCGAACCACTTCTTTTTTCCTTGTTTTACACATTTTCATGAAAAAAACCCTATTAATTTATGGCGGGTTGATCAAGAAACGACGCTGTCATTTTCAATTGGAAGTAGCAAGGAAGTTGCTAAAATGCCGTAAAGGAACAGCTGCTTTTAATACTTATCTTCAAGTTGTCGTTGGATAATTCATTTACCGTTGAAGTTCAAGAATTCAACTTGGATTCTTTTATTTGATCCTTCAAGATTCCTGATAAAATAGTTAGATGTCTAGAAATGTTTATGATAACTGGGAGAGGCTCGTCGGACCGTGCTTAAGAGAGAACAGTTCCGGCAACTTGCTTTGGCGCACTCGAGGGAATCAAGTATAAGCTCCTTATCCTCATCCTCTAGTTTCAATTTTGGACAGAATTCTCCAATTCAGAAGCAGAGTATCCAACCTGAAGTTTCTTCCAGTGAAGCAAATGAAAATGTAACATCTTTATGTCTGTCTTCTTTTATCACTATCCATAACTTTTACATGTAAATTGTGCTAGGTTTACACAAAATTCTAATAGTAGAGTTCTGATTGGGAATTGTTTTTGTTGTCAGCCTGCTACTGATGCTACACCCACTAGCTCCACTGGAACTTCGAATTCTACACGTGCAGGTAGTTTTTCCTCTTCAGTCTGCATTTATATCAGAAGTGTTAATTTTATGGGATTCTGAGAATTCATAAATATCTTGATTCCTGGTTCAGAGTTGAAGATTTATACTTATGCTGATCTTAAAAAGGCAACTAAGAATTTCAGTTCTGATCGCCTGGTGATCATGGGGGGCTTTGGAACTGTATATAAGGGTTGGGTGGATCCGCAGAAACTTGAACCGTCTAAAGCTGGTAAAGGAATGGCGGTTGCTGTCAAGAAATTTAACCCTGAGAGCCTCCGGGGGTTTGCCGAATGTCAGGTAATAGTTCGAATTATTCAAGTTATTTAGTGCCTTAATCCAGGTTTCTTCATGTTAACTTTGTAGCAGACGGGCAAAATGGTAAACTTCCCTCAAAATTGGTAACATTCATAATGGTGATGACATTATAGGAATTAGTTTAGGAATTAGATTAGTGAATGGTAGTGCCGGAGCCCACTGATACGGTTGTTGGGGCGATGAAAGCGTACTTGTTTAAATTTAATTCCTGTACTAATTTTACTACCTGGAAAAGCCCAAACGTCATATATCCGCGTCACATGTCGGTTAGAAGAACCAGTTGAAAGAAGAAAAAGTTATACTTAATTGTCAATAAATGTCAGCCACCTAACTGAATTTTACAGCACAACATGGATTTCTAGTTGCTGCATTGTTAATGTAATGAGTTTGATACCCACAGAGAGATGATATCTCAATCCAAAACACATTACTGTGCAGAACTTATAAGTCACGGCCAACGGGTGGGAATCAAATTTTAGAAATTGATTTCTCTGGTAAGGGTTAGGAAACTTTCACGGTAATTTTTCTATAAGCAAGCGTAGTCTGCTTGTGCCTGTGCAGATCAGGAACATCAATGACTGGACTCATATTTATTAATTGTCATTGTATTGTGGATCATATTTCTCCTTTCCATGGTAGAACTAATGAACTGTTTAAGGATCCTTCTTTCTTGTGCCTTCAAATGCTCTAGGCAGTTCTTATGACTTCTTCACTTCATTTGGAAATGCAGGCAGAAGTAAACTTTTTAGGAAGGCTTTCACATCCCAACTTGATCAAGCTCCTTGGATACTGTTTGGAAGATGATAAATTTTTACTTGTATATGAGTTTATGCAGAGGGGTAGCCTGGAAAACCATCTTTTTAGAAGTACAAACTTGATCTAGCAATTTTCAGAAACAAGGAATTGGAAACGTCTTTTTGCTAATACTATTTAGCATTTTGTTGTTTATACAGGAACTATAGCAAATGTACCTTTATCATGGAATGCAAGACTCAAAATAGCTACAGAAGCTGCTCGAGGCCTGGCTTTTTTGCACACTTCAGATAAGCCAGTTATCCACAGAGACTTTAAGGCCTCCAACATTCTACTTGATGGGGTGTGATTCCACTAGCCAATTCCTTGTCAGCTTATGTTTTCTGTTTTGAGTTCTCTCTGGCTACAAGTGTCAGTTTTGAATTGTTGTTGTAGCCTTAGCTTCTGATTAAGCACGTTTATTTAAGTGCTTTTTCTTTTTATCAAAGCACCAACTAGGCTGTAGCGTCGTTTTTAGGCGTCCGCTTCACTATTTAAGTGCTTGATGAACTTTAGAAAGCTGATTATTGAAGTAGTTACATTGATTTTAATTTTAGAAGCAGCCTCGCTTTTCTGTCCCCACCACTAAAATTTTCTTTTCTAACATGAAACCTTTCCCTCCCTTCCATTCCAGAAGCTAATTTGCATGTCGAGGAGATTGTATGAAATAATTATTCAGTTAAATCGAGCATTTACCGGTAGTGAAGGAACTCACGTGCTTTAACATCTTTAAAACATTTATGTGCCAATATGACTCTTACAAGCTTCTCGGTAGAACCCACCCTCAAAAGCTAGCTGTTGAGGAGAGAGTGTCCAAGAGGTTATAAACCCAACATTTTTTTTCTAGTTTTTCCATTAATTCGGACTTAGTCCCATGACTCCCACCCTAAACTTAAATGATTCTCTCTCTTTTCCCCATCAATGTTGGGCATGTCCAGTGTCCTGTACCATGCAATTGAACCATGACAATGACATGCCAATCAGATCCTACTACTTATTATCCCTCCAGTTGTGCAGTACCTTTTATCTCTAATGTAAATTGTGATGGTTGAATTAGTGGATTATTACATAAATGCTTTTTGCTAATTATTTTGTTGATGCTCTCAAATGCTGTTTCTTTTATTCCAGAATTACAACGCGAAAATATCAGACTTTGGCTTGGCAATATTAGAGCCCTCTGCGGGGGATTCACACATAACAACCCGTGTTATGGGAACATATGGTTATGCTGCCCCTGAATATATTGCGACAGGTGATTGTTTGTAAGATTGTGTGTTCTTACCATGTTTAAGTCCTTTCATTTCTTGTCCTATCTAGTTGATTGTGCATAAGATCTATTATTTTAATAGGAATTTCATTTGCACTATGTTTGGTAACAAATTAAAAATGCATTGAATTTATCAACCAATTTAAAATTTAAATTTTGGACACATGACAACACTGTATTTAACTACATATTTGATGTGATGTGAACTCTCACATCATTTTAACCATTACCTCTACATGGCACAATCAAATGTTGACACCTATACAAAATTTGAATTTTAAATCCATTTAAAATCCCACATTTTTTAAAATTGTTACAAGTAAAAATCCAGCTTCCAGTGTCGGATAAGGTGTAGCAGTTGATGATGATGCTATGGTAACCAACAATCAGTACAGTAATCATGATTGATAGAGAGCATTATTTTGAATTTGGGGTCAATTCATGTTTTGTTCTCTAACTGGTTTTTGGACTTAGGGGCCCACTTTCCTTAGTTCAGGGGAACACGAAGTTTATGCTGCAGGACGCAAAATTTAAATATTTACTACAGGCATTTTCAGTATTTGATCTAAAAAAGAAAAAGGAAACAAAGGAAGAAGATTGGTGAATAAAGAATACTCCATCAGTTAGAAGTGCTGTCAATTTTAAGCCCTTTTTTCCCTCAACTGATGTGGTACCCCAAACGTGTCCTTAAGGTGAATTCCAGTTAGAAATTCGTTGTGTTAAAAACTATGCAACTAAATTTTAGAGGTCGGAATTGAAACTTATGCTCACAATTATTTAACTCTTCCTCTTGCTATGTTCCTTGTTAAAATATATTGTATGTCTAATAACAGGTCATCTTTATGTAAAGAGCGATGTATATAGTTTTGGCGTGGTGCTACTTGAGATGCTCACTGGATTACGTGTTATTGATCGCAATCGACCTGCTGGCCAGAATAATTTAATTGATTATGCTAAACCCTCTCTCTTAAAGAAAGGGAAGCAAATGCGGATTGTAGATGCAAGGATGGAGGGCCAATACACTTTGGAGGCAGCAATTCAAGCTGGTCAGCTCGCTCTACAATGCCTTGAAGATCACCCCAGAAAGCGGCCTTCAATGGAACAGGTTGTGGAGACATTGGAACAAATTGCAGGTATTCAACGCCCCCAATGAATCCAGAACTAAGTCCATGCATTCGCCGTCCAGGAACACTGGAGTAGAATCTTGAAATTGAAGATAATACGGGCTATGCCAATTGGAATTTATCCCTACTGCAACTACCTTGTTTATAAGTTCCCAACCTCGCATTTTTCTTTCATTTTTTTTTTTTTTTGCAGTTACAGTGGCTTTGTTTGTAATCTTGCTTTCAAGTGACGGGAAAATCGAAAATAGACCCGTCTCCATTAATGTTTCGATTAAGAAACAGAGCAAAATGACACTTCCCCTGTCCAAATAAAGAAAGGGCTGACTGTGCCAACGACAAATCAACAGGGGCATAAAAAAGAATACTTGTAAACCAAACTCCGTAAGGCAAATAAACAAGACTAGAAAGTCAAATATGTTTGAATTTGATCCCATTTCCGCATATCCTAACCTAATCACAGTTCTAAAACAAAAAACACTTTGGCTCTTGACTAGCTCAATTTCTTCTTTTTCCTGGAAAATTCATGGCATTTTCCAGTCATAAAAGTCAAGCGATGAACATCAAGTGCCTCATTTTATAATTTCTAAAATTTCAGTAGCGGACATTGACTCCAAATCTGTGAAGGCATCCATAGGACATTGACTCATTGAATAAATGAGTAGGTATGAAGGAGATGTGATATTTGCAGAAATTAATAAGTAATAACGCGTGGCTCAGTCAATTTTTAGATTGGAAAAGCATTGCGTATTGATTTTGAAATGAAAAACTTTGTCTTGACTAATCGGTGCGTTAGATATGAAAAGATGGAAAAAAACAATATTTTCCAACTTTCATAGAAAACATTTTACGTAGGGGAGCTGGGAATTAACTTTTTAGAATAATAAGGAAAACTATGCTTGAAAGAATTGTACGATGCAATTTCAATTTTACTTTCATTTGTCAACCAAACTCACGAAGATGGAAATTTGTTTAGAAATTTGATATTTTCATGGAAAATATTTCTAATCAAACTCTCAATTAGATCCAAAACAGCTAAAGAAAATAGATCAGTGGTGCCCAATGTTTCCTTTCAATTTCAATTAATAATTGCCAAATCGTGAACAGATTAGAACTTCAAGCGTTTTTAGGGGACGGTAAAATGAAAAAATGACAATCTTATCGATTTTAATGATAACTGGTTGGGTTGCTATTTATCTTAGAGAACTCGAAATTGTGTCATTTTGGTTACAAGAAGAACCTGGTTGAGTTGCTGCTTAATGAAGTATCTTATATGTTAGATCAAACAGGATTTTGGTCACTATCGGCTTAAAAATTAACAAAACAAAGATGTAGCAAATGGGTTACTTTGTGATAGTCTCAACTGTTAGGAGTAGGTTACTATCAAATATGTGTCGTGTGTGTGTTAGACCAAATAGGATTTAGGTAAGTTTAGTGGCAAATCGGGTAAATTATAGTCTTGTTACTTGAAAAATGGAGTAGGATCTTGAAGGCAAGACGAGTATCAATGAGCAATGTTGAGATAATATGTTTGACATAAATTTTTAAGTTCCAATTGTCATGCAAATATTTGCTCCTTTTCATTTTGTTTTTGTTATTTACTTTGATTTGAAAACCACTTGCACTTCGTTTTGCAAGTGGCTCTTGAATGGTTCAATCCATTTCTTGTTTTTCCTTGGAAATTCATGGCATTTTCCAGTGACAGTAGCCTGCCTGAGACTAGTCTTTTAGGCAACCGCCTAGAGCCCTTGGACAATGAAATTGAAGACCCATTTAAATTTTTTTTAAAAAATAAGAAAGAAAAATTTAGTAAAGCCCAAAAATCAGCATTATGTATTCTTAAAGCGCCTCTAATACTAAATTCGCTTAAAGCCTCTATAATATCAAGAACGGCCCTTTCCAGTGACAACGTCCTACATTCAAGCAATGAAGCTCATGCCACGTTTTTGTTTCTAGAATCTCACTAGAAATCAATGACTCCAAATCTATGAAGGACGCAATTGTAGAGTCTCTTTCTCCTCTCAGCCCTACATGGGGGCTGTCATTGGACGACCCCCATGTAGGACCGGTGGCTGGCCGTATGGGAGGAGAAAATTTTTGCACAATTGAATGAGAAATCTATATGGACATCAACTTGAATAAATAAATGAGTAGGTATAAAGAAACCATTTCACATTGAGGCGAATTTGCCAAAATTAATATCGCATGCCGCAGTCAATTTGAGTTTGGAAAACGTATATGGACCTTGTATAGAAAATTATGCATGACAAGACTAACCGTGGATGGTATGTTTATCTTAAAAGTATAAATCCGATAAGAACACAATTAATACAGGAGAATAGGTAAATAAAGTGGTTAAATTTAGCCTCTCATTTACTCATTAGCACTCAACTTTCTTGTCCCACAAATACATATTGTACCCAATCAAATTACGAGTCCTTCTACAAAACCAATATTAATATACCAATACAGTTATAAAATGAAAGAAAACAGTGACACTAATAAAGTTAATGTACCAATACAATTATAAAATGATTGGTTTCTTGCATTTTTGCCAGTGGTATCTTCTATTTTATAACTACATTGGTACATTAACAGAACGGTGCCAGTGATTTCTTGTATTTTATAATTGTATAGGTACATTAACAGAATTAATCATTGGTTCTTTACAAATTTTGATCAAATTACAGTACGTGAGACCAATTTTAATGTTTTGCCCTCGGTTTTTCCCCTACATACTATTTAGAAATAAAGTTTTCTCCCTAACTTTTTCCCCTACATTAATCTTACTCTAATGAAGCTAAAGACATATTTTGTTGGGCCCCACCATTGACTTGCAACAATAACAGGGCTCAAAGTTTTTTTTTTCCTTTTCTTTTTTCCCTTTTTTTTAATTTATTTTTTATTTTTATTTTTATTATATTATTATTATTTTGATTTGCAACCTAAGGATTTTCTCATTTTTATTTCCAAATGTTTTAATTTCCAAAATACTACATAGGAAGTGTAACATACCATGTTAAATAATAATACATATTATACTAACGTGTGCTAAATCATTCAATCTATAGTTGCCCTTGGATAATTCATTTACAATTGAAGTTTCTTTCAAGAATTCGACTGGGATTCTTTTGTTTGATCCCTTAAAGATTTCTCATAAAATAGATAGATGTATAGAAATGTTTATGACAACTGGGAGAGGCTCGTGGGAGCGGTGCTTAAGAGAGAAGAATTGCTACAACTTGCTTTAGCTCACTCGAGGGAATCAAGTATAAGCTCCTTATCCTCTAGTTTCAATTTTGGACAGGATTCTCCAATTCAGGAATGGAGTATCCAACTTGAGGCTTCTTCCAGTGAAGTAATCTGTATATATGTGTGTCTTCTTTTATCACTGGTCATAATTTTTGCATTTAAATTATGCCAGTTTTACTAATGATTGGGATTTATTTTTTGTTTTCAGCCTACTACTGTTGCTATGCCGTCTACCCCTGTAGGTACTTTTCTCGCTTTAGTTAGCATTTATCAAAACATGTGCTGTTTCCTTTTATGGGTTTCCGAGAATTCTCAAGTATCTTGATGCTTGGTTAAGCTTTGAAGAATTTTGCATTTGCTGACCTTGAAAGGGCCACCCAGAATTTCCGTCCTGACATGTTGCTTGGCTTTGGGTCCTTTGGAGATGTATATAGTGGACCCGCAGAAACTTGAACCGTCTAAACCTTTTAAAGGAATGGCATTTGCTGTCAAGAAACTTAATCCTGAGAGCTACGAGGGGTTTGAAGAATGGCAGGTAATGGTTTGAACTTTGAATCAGATTCAAGTAATTTCGTGGCTTAATCCAGTTTTCTCCATGTTGAGTCTTTGTCGCAGACAAGGCCAAGATATAGTAAACTTAAATTTAGTGAGTGAATCATAGACATATTGGTGAAAGACAGAACTACCCAGTTTTGGTAGGAAAACCCGAGAGATCATATTGATGCAGGTAGTGAATGAATCTGGTGAACTTGAGGGAAACATCATACATGTCCACATTTTGGTAACAAGAACCAGTTCTTAGAAGAAAAAGTTATACTTAAGTTGCCATTTTTGCCTATATATGTCAACCCCTAACCTTTACGACCAGAACACGGATTTCTGGTTGCTGGATTGTAATGTAATGAGTTCATTATGCACTGTATGGAAATGATTTTTTTTATAAGATCAATTCTCACTTAAAACTAGTTTCCAACTATACATCTAGCCATTAAAATAATCTTGAATGTAAACTCGTAACTTTTTCTTAATCTTGCATCTAAACTCATAACTTTTTCTTTCTAACCACACAAGCCTCCAAATAACTTTTTCACAAAATGAATTATCCAAAAATCATTTCCATACAGGGAATCTTACTCTAAAACACGTCACTCAGCAAATTTATGGGTCATGGCCCTGGGGTGAGAATCAAATTTTAGAAATAGGTTTCTCAGATAATGTTTAGGCAACTTCTGTAGTAACAAGCTTGTTGTATTTCATTTGAAAGAGGTAAGCCTGGGCGTATGTTTATGCATCAGAAACATTCATGGCTGAACTCCCCATAATTTTTGTCATTTCTGTGGTAGAACTTTCTTATATTGACTGCCGTCAAATGCTTTTTAGGTAGTACTTGTGACTTTTTAACTTAATTTGGAAGAGCAGACAGAAGTAAACTTGTTAGGAAGGCTTTCACATCCCAACTTGATCAAGCTTCTTGGGTACTGTTTCAAAGATAATAACAAGCTTTTACTTGTATATGAGTTTATGCAGAAGGGAGACCTTGGAAATCATCTTTTTGGAAGTAAGTACTTGATCCGGCAATTTTAGCAAAAACAAGAAATGTGAAATGTGGTTTGCTAATTCTACTTTTCTTTATGTTGTTTATGCAGGGAAAAATGGTATTAAACCTTTATCATGGGATGTAAGACTGAAAATAGCTACGGAAGCTGCTAGGGGCCTGGCCTTTTTGCACACTTCAGATAATCCAGTCATCTACAGAGACTTTAAGGCCTCCAACATTCTACTTGAAGGGGTATTATTCCATTAAACAATTCCTTACTAGCTGGCTATTATTCCATTAAACAAGCTCAGCTGTTTAAGTGCTCGTGAATTTAGAAAGCTGATTATTGAAGCAGTTACATTGATTTTTAGAAGCAGTAGAAAAGGAAACTACATTTTTCTGTCCCTACTAAGATTCTCTCTTGTCATGTTACCCTTTCTTCCCCTCCCTTCCATCCACAAGCCATCATCTGTTAATTTATACAACCTCCCGCTCTTGTCATCTGTCCTATTTTTCCAGAATAATTTGCGTATCTAGGAGATTCTACCTCTAATAAAGGAAATTCTTGTTAACTCATGCTTTTGATTAACATATTTAAAAATTTTATTTGCCAATATGACATTCCAATCAGATCCCAGTACTTATTATCCTGTCCATTTGTGATTTACCTTCTATCTCTGATGCAATTTGTTGGTTGAACTATATTAGTGGATTATTACATAAATGCTTTTTGCTAATTATGTTGATGCTCTCAAATGCTCTTCATTGTATTGCAGAATTACAATGCAAAAATATCAGACTTTGGCTTGGCAAAATTAGGACCCTTAGAGGGGAATTCACACATAAGAACCGCGGTTATGGGAACACATGGTTATGCTGACCCTGAATATGTTGCAACAGGTGATTGTTTATAAGATTTTATGTACTTACCATGTTAAGTATGCACTTCCATTCCTGGTCAAATCTGGTTGATTATGCATAAGATTTGGCACTTTAAACAGAACTAGATTTTATGGAAAAATCCAGCTCTACATCTGTCTAAGTTTACCTCAAACTTTAGAGCTACAGGAGTATACTATATGAAGCGAATAGTACATACTACTATTTTAATTATCTCTGTTTTGAATTTGGGGTCATATTAATGTTCTGTTCACCAACTTCGACTTAGCTGCACCATTTCCTTAGTTCAAGGGAAAATAAGTTTCTGATTTTAGGACACAATGTTTTAATGCATGTTAGAGGCACTTTCAGTCTGGGATTGTGAATGCTACTATGCTACACCAATAAATACACAGGTGATATGAGGATGCCAGACTCCGCTATCCTGAGAGGAGGAGGAGGAGGGGGGGGGGGGAAGGAGGATTGTTGGAAAGGGTGTAAGACAGCAATACTAACAGACAAGATGCTTACCTTTCAAACTCATCGGTCTGGACCTTGTATAATCAGTATATGACATACTAAATCATCGATGAATTTCTTGTGAGCTATTCTGCAGTTTTAATATCTATCTAATAATAAAAGTTGAAGTTGCTAATTACAAGAGCAGTGATCATGAATATATAGGTTGTATTGCTTGGTATTTTATCCAGGATTTCACTTAGAAGTAGTGCTATACCAAGTTTAATCTATCAGTCAATAGTACTAGACCTTTTGCTATACATGGGTTTGGATCCAATGGACTGACAGAAAGCGTTGTATACTTGTATTTGCTCCAGCACTTCATACACCATCAAAATTACACCTCTACTAATAGCTATTTATAAACCCTTTAAGCTTGACTTCAGTTGGCCAAGGTTTAGGACAATGTTGTGTGTGTGTGTGTGTGTGTGTGTACATATATATATTGAATTTGCATGGGGCATTTCATTGCTTTTTGTGCTGTATTTCATTCACCATTAATAATAGTGCCAGTAGCTGAACCACCATCCCAAGAACGAAAAAGGAAAGGAAGGAAGGAAGAAGATTAGTGGACTAAGAATACTCCACAAGTTAGAAGTTAACCAGTTGGAACTAAGCATCTTGCATTGCAGTCTTTCATCGTGCTCCATTCTGTGTTGTAAAGCACATTGTGTTATTGAAAACAGGTAATCTATATGTAAAGAGCGATGTGTATGGCTTTGGTGTAGTGCTGCTTGAGATTTTGACGGGCTTACGTGTAATTGATCACGAGCGGCCTAGTGGCAGGCAGAATTTGGTTGAATATGCAAAACCCTTGCTACATCATAAAAGCAAGCAGAAGTTGGTTGACTATTTAAAATCCTTACTCCCTCATAAAAGGAAGCTAATGTCCATTATGGATGATCAAATGAAAGGCCAATATTCTTTGAAGGCGGCTTCACAGACAGCTCACCTCACTTTAAGATGCCTTGAATCAGAGCCCAAGAACCGGCCTTCGATGGAAGAAGTTGTGGAGGTGTTGGAACGGATTGCAGCTATTCAGAGACAGAAATAATCTAAACAGAAGTCCATGCGTTCTCCATCTCATCACCATCTCCATGGAAAAGGGTGGGATCTCGAAGATAAGATGACCAACCAATAATGTCGAGATAATATGTTGAACATAAGACGAGAAATGGGCAATGAAGTCGATCTTACTTCTATTATTTGCAATGTTGGATTTTATTGAGTGATGAAAACAATAGTATTGTTTACTTCAATTCAATCCAACCCAACACAAATGCACACTTTACGGCATGTTTGATATATCGCATTAGAGTTTAGTACAAAGTTAATTAGATAGTAGAAGCTAGATGGTTTGTAGAAAATTGTACAATACTCGAAAACTTTTAAATCAAGAGAGTATTATTTCATTCTTATCGATTTTAACTAAATTTCGTACCATTCATTTCATTTTTGTTCCGTCTCATACCCTTGACCTTTTTGGTGTCCAAGGAAATTAATGTTAGTGACCATAATCCTCATTATTCCCCCTTATACCTTCTACCCTTTACTATTCAATCAGGTGTAAACTATGTTTTTTTATTCTGATTGATTTATATAACGTCCCCTTAAGGTCGACACTATATTAAACTACTTGAAGACAGGCTTCATTTTAACTTCTCCACCCATCACGGTACTGGTCGAAAAACTTTTGTGCTTGCTTTTGTCTCCCTTATTATTATTATTATTATAACTTTTTCATGAAACTTATTTCCTATTAATTTACTTCGGAATGATCAAGAAATGACGCTGTCTTTTTCAGTTGGAGGTTGCTAAAATGTTGTAATCATTGATCAGTCTTCATTTTTTGGAAAGGCTGCTTTTAATAATTATCTTCAGCTGCCCTTGGATAATTCATTGACAGTTGAAGTTTCAAGAATATGACGGTGGTTCTTTTATTTGATCTTTCAAAATTCCTGTGAAACTGGTTAGATGTCTGGAAATGTTTATGACAACTGGGAGAGGCTCATGGGAGCAGTGCTTAAGGGAGAGCAGTTCCGGCAACTTGCTTTAGCACACTCAAGGGAATCAAGTTTAAGCTCCTCATGCTCAAGTTTCGATTTTGGACCTGATTTTCCAATACAAGAGCATCTCTAACCTGAAGCTTCTTTCAGTGAAGTAAATCAAAAAGTATTTTTACATGTACAATTATGCTAGTTTTACTACACACATTAGTCGATTTTTGATTTGGAGTTGTTTCTGTTTTCAGCCTGCTAATGATGCTACACCCTCTAGCTCCATCAGATCTTCAACTTCTACACCGGCAGGTACTTGTATCAGAATATGTGCTGTTTTCTTTTATGCAATTCTGAGAATTCATAAATATCTTGATCCATCATCCAGCTTTGAAGATTTATACTTACACTGATCTTAGAAAGGCAACCAAGAATTTCAGTTCTGACCTGGTGGTGGGCCGGGGCTATTGAACTGTATTTAAGGGTTGGGTGGATCCAGAAAAACTTGAACCATCTAAAGCTGATGAAGGAATGGCAGTTGCTGTCAAGGTATTGACACAAAATTGCGAAGTATTCCAGCAGCCTGAGGTATTGCAGGTAATGGTTTGAATGATTCCAGTAATTTGGTGGCTGATCTTAATCCAGTTCTTTTTATGTTGAGACTTTGTAGAGGAAAATGCTAAAGTAGTATGTCTTATGAATCTTCTTTCTTATATTGACTGCCTTCAAATGCTTTAAGTTTAGGAAGTACCTATGACTTTTTCACTTAATTTGGAAAAGCAGGTGGTAGTAAACTTCTTATGAAGGCTTTCACACCCAACTTGGTCAAGCTCCTTGGGTACTGTTTCGAAGAGAATAAAAAGCTTTTACTTGTATATGAGTTTATGCAGAAGGGAAGCCTTGAAAACCATCTCTTTAGAAGTAAGTACTTTCGATCCTGCAATTTTAGGAAACATAGGAATGGGAATGGGCTTTGCTAATTCCATCTTTTTCTTTCGGTTGTTTATGCAGGAAGCATTGCAAATGAACCTTTATCATGGCATGTAAGACTGAAAATAGCTATAGAAGCTGCTCAGGGCTTGACCCCTTTGCACACTTTAGATAAGCCAGTCATCCACAGAAACTTTATGGCCTCCAACATTCTACTTGACGAGGTATGATTCTATTAAACAATTCCTTGCTATTAGTTATTAAGTGCTAATTTGGAATAGTTGTTAGAGCCTGAACTTCTAACTATTAATGAGGGAAATTCCTTCTCATATGCTTTAACATCTTTAAAACTATTATCTGCCAATTTGGTGTGTGAATCAGAACAATTTGATGTTCTGATTGAATTAGATTAGTGGAATAATACCTAAAAATTAAAATGCTTTTGCTTGTGTTGAATTTCTAAAATGCTGTCTCTTGTATTACAGAATTACAATGTGAAAATATTAGAGTTTTGCTAGGAGAGGCCCATAGACTGGAATTCACGGACATATGGATATGTTGCCCCTGAAAGTCATTTCACAGGTGACTTGACTTCATAAAATTGTATGTTCTTACAATGTCAAACTACTATCACTTGTCAGTTTAGGGTCGATTATTTATGGATACGCTTTGGCACTTTAAACGGCATTTGATTTGATGAGCAGTGCATATTATTATTTTAATTATTTTTAGTTTGAATTTGGGCTCAATCTGTGTTTTGTTCTAACTGGGTTTGGTATTAGGTTCACCCATTTCCTTAGTTCAAGGGGAAATAAGTTTCTGCTGTAGGACACAATATTTCAACACATATTAGAATTTAGAGGCACTGTCATTCTTAGATTGTATGAGGAGGAAAAAAATGGAGGATTGTTGGAAAGGGTGTAAAAGAGCAATACAACACGATGCCTGGATTTCTCATGAGATAGGTTTCTGCAGTTTTGATATCTATCTAATAATAAAAACTTCAATTTTTTTCACTAACTCAACTTGAAGATGCTAATTACAAGAGCTTTGTCCATGCATAGGCCATATCGCTTGGTTTCTTATCCAGGATTTCACCTGGAACTAGTGTTATACTAAGTTCAATCTATCAGTCAGTTTTACTAGACCTTTTTGCCATACATGGTTTTGGATCTAGTATACCGATCAAAAAGGTTGTCTTCAATCCAAAACTACATACACCATTGAAATTACACCTATGTCAGTAACTTTATCTAGACCCTTTCGGCTTGATTGACTCTAGTTGGTCTAGGTTTAGTACAATGTTGTATATTATTGTTCTTGAATTTGCATATGGCATTTCATTGCTTCATGCTATATTTCATTTTACTTCGGAGATACTGCCAGTAGTTGAACCACCAGGCCGAGAAGGAAAAGTGAAAGGAAGGAAGGAAGGAAGATGGGTGAATAAAGAATACTCCATTAGTTAAAACTTAAAAGTTCATTGCATTGGAACTAAGTATCTACATTAATTACATTGGCCAGAGATTTTTATCTACTGATGCATTGAAGTCTTTCCTCTTTCTCCATTCTAAGTTGTTAAATGCTTTATGCTACTAAAAATAGGTCTTATATGTGTGAAGAGTGATGTGTATGGCTTTGGTGTACGCTTGAGGTGTTGATAGGTTTACGTGTAACTGATAGAGAACGACCTACTGGCAAGTGGAATTTGCTTGAGATGTTGACCGGTTTACGTGTAATTGATAGAGAACGGCCTACTGGCAAGCAGAATTTGGTTGAGAACACAAAGCCCTTGCTCCCTCATAAAAGCAAGCAGAATTTGGTTGACTATGTAAAAGTAAAACCCGTGCTACCTGATAAAAAAAGGAAGCTAATGTCCATTATGGATGTACGGATGAAAGGCCAATATTCTTCGAAGGAAGCTTTATAAGTCACTCACATCACTTTGAGGTGTCTTGAATCATATCCCAAGAATCGACCTTCACTGAAAGAAGTTGTTAGGGTGTTGGAACAGACTGCAGCTATTCGGAGCCCAAAATAATCTAAATACAAGTTCATGCATGCATTCTTCATCTCATCACCATCACCATTGAGCAACATTAATGAGATAATATGCTGGGTGTAAGACAGAAATGAGCAATGGAGTGGATCTTACTTCTATTTTGCACAATGTTGGATTTTATTGAGTGATGTAAGACCATGAGAATTTGTCCCTCTTATCGATGGATTAGATCATGTTTTATCATTTTTCATCGCTTTTCATTCAGAAGCATTTTCATTTTACAGCTAATTTATAGTAGTATTGTAACAAGGATTTTTATATAATCGATTGAAATTTACTTGAAAATGTCAAAGTCTAATCATGATCGATGGCATGTCTCTATTGTTTCTGACCCCACGAAAATTTTTAGATTTGTAGTCAACATCTAAGTTAGCTGGAGTTTTATAGGTTTCGAGAGGATGTACCGATCATTTCTAATGCAGAAACAAGCAGCAGAGTTGGTAGCACTCAATAGTATGGTACCACACTTGGCTGGGAAGACCACTTTTCAGAGACAATTACTATAGTTTAAGGTTAGAAATTAACAAATCCTCTTCTCTTTTCCCCTCATAAAAGATGACATCTTCAGAAAAAGTAAGGATTGTTGCCTGTGAAGTGTCAACGGGACTTTGCCCCTGTTGGCTGTTAGCAAACTCATTCTATTTCAAACTAAGAAATCAGTTAAATTAATCACATTCACATATCTCGTTCACTCACAAGTATAAAACATATCCCCTCAACTCGTTTTTAACTTTTCTACTTCTATTTCAAAATAGAGAAATAGATTGATTGCTAACACGGTCTTCAACTGAATCATTTCCTGTTGTGCATGTGTTGATATATCCATGTTCCAGGAATTCCCCGCAATTCTAGCTAACCTGTACTTGAGTGATTTTCAAAGATTTTGTAGTAAGTTCTTGGAGGTAAACTTTACACAAGGTGAAGAAGATTGCACCCCTAACATTTATCGAGAAGAAAAACATTGACAATAATACACTGGATGAGATAATCATAAGGGAGCATGAGAAATTCAGAAAGATGGTGAGAAGTGGATGACGGACACAGCAAGTTCTTGCATGGTTGTGGCAATTTTAATTACCACATCAGATTTGCAGCATCTTTTACCGTACCAGGTGGGAATAACTAGGATATCCGCATTCCCATACCCCAGAAGGGTGTGCCATTTGCAATTTTTGTCAAATCAGATGCATTGAGAATAATGATGTCCTTATCAAATTTAACTTCGCATTACTCAAAATGTTAGTGTTTGGACTGGTGCCTCTCTTTGCTTCTATCGTTTGCTTTGTGTTGGCATTTACGGCAGCATTCTCCTTGGTCTACAAGGAAGATAAGCAAGCAGTGTTGCCCAAAATTGTCATCTCTCTTGCTTGTTTTCTCGTTGCTTTATACGTTCAAGCTATAGACTGATATGATCCTCTCGGTATTGGCTTCGAGGTTTTTGTTTTAAACCAAGCAAACAAGGTTTTATTACTAATTAGAACAGGGGCTGCAATTCCGTTATTATTGTTCTTGTTGTTTTTAATGTCACATGAGAGAAAATCATGAAACTTTATGTTTGAGTTTCTTATTCTAGAGGTCAGATCCTTATTGAGTCTAATGCCATTGAAATTTTAACTTCCGTTATCTCGCATGTTATTATACTCGCAGTTCAGCTTAGAAAAAGATTACCCCGTTTTCCACTCGATCACTCCCAGCTGAAAAATTAACAAAACAGAGAGATGTGTGGCAAAGGGATGTTATACTATGTGATAGTTTCAACTGTTAAAATATGATACCATCAAATGCAAAGATTTCAAGAAAAATTGTACTCGAAGACCAAATAGGATTTTGATAAGTCTAATTGGAAGTTAGTTAATTTTTTGATAAGTCTAATGACAGGTGAGAAGAAAAAATTTTCCAGTAAAGACAGGCTTCATTGTCTTGTCTCTTTGTGCCGGCTTCTTTTCTTGTCTCTTTTTTTCCCCTAATCTTTTTCATGAAAAATATTCTATTGATTTACGTCAAATTGACCCAGAAATGATGTACTCCTTTTCAAATTGAATTGCTAAGAAGCTGTAAATCAGTCTTCATTTTTATGGAACGGCTGCTCTTAGTCATCACCATTTTTGCCTTGGATAATTCATTCATTCACATTTGAAGTTTCAAGTATTTAACTGGGATTCTTTTATCTGATCTTTCAGGATTCCTGAAAAAGTTGTTAGATGTCTAGAAATGTTTATGATAACTGGGAGAGGCTAGTGGGAGATGTGCTTAAGAGAGAAGAGTTGCGGCAACTTGCTTTGGTACACTCGAGGGAATCAAGTATAAGCTCCTTATCCTCTAGTTTCAACTTTGGACAGGATTCTCCAATTCAGGAGCAGAGTATCCAACCTGAAGTTTCTTCCAGTGAAGCGAATGAAAATGTAACTTCTGTATGTGGGTTTTTTATCACTAAGCCTGAGAAATTAACCCTGAGACTGAGCCTCCAGGGGTTTGCCGAATGTCAGGTAATGGTTTGAATTATACAAGTTATTTAGCGCCTTAATCCAGTTTTCTCCAAGTTGACTTTGTACCAGACGGGCAAAATGGTAAACTTAGCTCAAAATTGGTAACATTCATCATGGTGATGACATTATAGAAATTAATTTAGGAATTAGATTAATGAATGATAGCAATATTAGTGGAAGACATGACTACCATATTTTGGTTGGGATCCATATTCCTGTACTAATATTACTACCAGGAAAAGCCCAAGCGTCATATTGATGTAGGTAGTGAAGCAATCTGGTGAACTTAAGGAATAAGCATCCGTGTCACATCTTGGTTAGAACCAGTTGTAACAAGAAAAAGTTATACTTATTTGTCTATATATATATACTAGTTAGGTAACGTGCGTTGCACGTGTTTCGTTTAACTATTTGCTAGAATTTGCGTGGATTAATAACAAAAAGTATAGCAAAAATTGTGACATAATATTAGAATGAAACAAGAAATAAAGTCAGTGACTCGATTGAGAACACTCATGGTCTTAATAAGTATACAATAAGTTTCATCGCCAAATGCACAACCAATAATCATCATATCTTTGAAATCATAAGTAAGATATCATTCATGACGCCTAACTTGAATGGAGTTTTGCATGATACTATCATAAGCTCTGGAATTAGCTTTTCTTGAGAAGTCATGTGTTGTTTTTTTTTATGGAAAATTATACCTGCATATTATGGTTGAAGTTTACAAATGAATAAATAAGGTATGAAATGTGAAATAAGATGTCAAAAAGAAGTAAGAGATCCAATTAAGTAGTGGCATATGTAGATATGTAGCAAGGTTAATTATAATTTCTTAAAAGGAAAAAAAATATAGAGAAAAATAGAAATCTCACGAGATGTGAATTTCTTAAATTGCTTAATCTTGCATAATCTAGTAATTTCACAAAATGTGTACACATAAACTTGTTGTAAAGTCTACTCTAGTAAAGAAACCTCTAATTCTTTGATGCGTAGTTGGACGAAACACTATTATCAAAACCTTATGTGGTTCTAACTAATTTATTGGCTAAAGACAAATCGAGGTTACTCTACCGTGATGTACCAGTATTGCTTACAACTCAATTATATAAACCAGTCCAGTGATAATGGTTTTAAACTAAAAAGGCTGGATACATGAATGTTAATAAACATTGCAAGTAGTTAGTTGGGACATCAATAGTAAAAGAATTATAATACTCGACTTTAATAATTGATTCAAGGTCAAACATAGACAATAAAGACAAAAATTAATAGCGAAACTCTTACAACACATTACAAAAGGCTAACTCCATTATCTAGCATCATTCCTATTATATAAGAATTGTAAATCAAGAGCAATCCAGCATAATAATGTACGGGAAAAGGCAAAATCCAAATTCTACAAAAGACTAAGGGTCCGTTTGACATTGATTATAAACTAAATGGTTTATAACTCATTTTGAAATTTAAATTTTGAAGACATGTGGCTTAATTTGATTGGTTAAATTTTGAAAAGTTGTTATTTGATGTGTTTTCGGGGTGAGGTGTCAACGAGAGAAATTGACAAGTGTCTCAAGAATTTAAAATTCAAAATGTGTTATAAACCATTTGGTTTATAATCAATGCCAAACGGACCCTAAAGAATTATAATACTCAAATTTAATAATTGATTGAAGTTCAAACATAGACAATGAACAAAAAAAATTAATAGTGAACAAACAGAACTCTTACAATACATTACAAAAGATTTAACTCCATGATCTAGCATCACTCCTATTATATAAGAATTCTAAACCAACTGTTTGATATTAATTTCCCATTAAAATAAAAGAAAAGACAAGCACATGAAGTCTCCCTACAAATTATATAACAAACATCTAACAACTTTGTGTTGCTCACAGGCATTATAGACACAAGAACCTCTCAAATCCAGTTTACAGAGCTACTCCCCTGAACAATATATCTTACAATCTCATATGAAATTAGTCCCAGATGTGATAAGTTGAGTATCATGGAATTCCGTTATGAAAATAGTTTTGAATTTTAATACTTAAGTTATTATTCAATTACATAAACCTCGTTAAAGAGCAAGAAAATTAAAATTAAAAATAGAATAAAAACAACTCCAATGATATGCAAAACCACAACATAATTAAAATCTGATTTCCTAGTTGATAAATCAAAACTTTACTTTTATTTTTATTATTTTCTAAAATGCTCTGGAATCCCCTGTAATTACCCCCTCCACCCCACCGCAACAAAACCAAAAAAATAAAAAAATAAAAAATAGACCCCATTACCCGGTTATTTTAATATTCAGAGGTCAATCAAATCATTATACTCAACTTCTTGGAAACTTATGAGTGAAAAGAGATCTATAGACATTAGTTTAATTTGAAATGGAACTAATAAGAAAGGATGAGTAAAATCTGGGATTCTTTATCATCAATTAACCGTTAGCATGTAACATAAATTTGGTCCAAAATTACTTCTCAGCGGATTAAAAATGCAACATGAATATGTTTCCCACTCCAAGTTTACCCACTAACGATGAGAAAGAAAGAAAAATAGAGCTAGAGAGTGTAATGTGTAGCAATTCTGTGCAGAGATGGTACAAATCGAAGAAAGAATTTGTGGAACCTTACCTCGTCGCCGACAACAACCGCATCGTCGATGGACAGAGCGTCTTCTGTTTTGGCTTTTCTTGGGGCTCTCTGGCGACACTGAATAAGGGAAAGGGTTTTTAAAATTAAAAAAAAAAAGTTACTGTTCCTCAAACACTAACCATGGAACACAGAGAGAGAACAAAAGAGAAAAAAAAGGAATTAAAGGGCTAAAATGGGAAATTGGCTGAAAACATGTAAGGGCAAAATAGTAAAGACACTGTTATTGGGAACAGTAAAATGTGAGGGAGTAAACAGTAACCTTGTGAATATATTTGTATATATGTTAGATATATGTGTGTATAAACACACATACACATATATATATAGTTGTAAGGTCAAGACTCATATAGTCTAATGATACATAAGTGTCCCTACACCTTTTACCAATATTCGATATATACCTACAATCCTACTATAACATGGAAAAATATATATAAATATATATATTAAGGAAGCGCGAACTGTGTTGCTCGGCCTAAATTCCTCCTTTTTTCTTTGCGTTAATTATTCTCTATTCCCATGGACATTGTTGAGTTGTGCTATTTGAATAAAAAATTATACAAAAGTTAATAAAATTGGCACATAGTAGTTTCTTATATTTTAACATATCATATTATTATTTTGTCAAATTTTTTAGCTAATATTTTGTCCAACTGAAATTATTCTTGCCGATGCTATTCATGACGTGATATGAAGCGACTTCCAATTAAATATCATTGTAAAACTTTTTGCTCAAATACCACGACTGTCCATCAAAATCCAATCCTTCCATTATTTAAAGCATTTGCATTTTTCATTTTTATAGGTAACATACCGTGACTTTCGATTAAATTAGGTAATATAGTTTATATTTTTAATTAAAACAAAACCTTACGAAAATTTGTAAAACTCGAGCCCTTTCGATAGGACTTTTAAAAATTTTCAAATACTATTAGCGCAATACAATGTGAATTAATGAAATACATATATTAACATTGTACTCTTTTATTGTCACATATTTCCTCCTTATTTTGTCACATCATTGGCTAATACTTAAATTTTTTTTTTTTTTTTGAAATTATGTACAAGGGAAAATGGGGGGGGGGGAAGGGGAGGGGACACTTTATTTTCATTCATAGAATTGAATATAAAACCATAAAGTTAGAGGGGATATTTAGTCCATCAAAATTTATTTAAACCTAAAGGAAAATATACTTATACCTGATAAATGTGTAGAATCATTCTCAAATGGCAAAAATTATGGAATTTTTTTTTTAAGGTACAAATAAAATTAGTCGTATCTAAAAATAAAATTTATTACGGTTCAAATTATGTTGTAATGATTAAATACTCAAATTCCGAACAAAAAGTGCCAGGTTCAAAACTCACCTACTCCTTCCCCGTATCCCTCAAAACCCCAACATTATTAGAACATCCACATTGGAGATGTTAATTCAAAGGGTTCCCCCCCCCCCCCCAAATGCTAGGTGTGTATTATTATTATTATTATTTTGATATTATAGGGGGGTTGTAGGAGAAGGAAATCGAACCCTAATTGAGGGTATGAGAAATCAATTCGGATGCCATCAGATCACATAGGTTTTGGCAGGTGTGTATTATTATTATTATTATTATTATTATTATTATTATTATTATTATTATATATACCAAAAACTTGAAATGTAACCAATTTTTCTATAAAGTACAGTTCATTTGCTTCCCATATATACCAAAAACTTGAAATGTAACCAATTTTTCTATAAAGTACAGTTCATTTGCTTCCCAGATATATATATATATATATATATTTAAAAAGAGAATTTGTAATTTGGAAAGTTTGGAAAATGTACATATTAAGTTATTAACACCCAAAAAGTAGAACGTGACTAATAGTTCAATATGCAAAAAAATTTCAAACACCAATATATGTATGTAAACAATTTGCAATGACCTGATTAAGTCATGTACAATTGCAGTCAATTATTACGTAGTAACGCTTTTTTTTTTTTTTTGTTAAAAGAACTCAAACTCAAAACTGAAAAATTGTATCTATTGCCTTTCCCATTTTGAATAATTGGCTCAACAAGCGTCCTGGTCAACCTTTATACAAGAACGTCTTGACCGTTTCTTGATCAATGCAGCTGGAAAATCTGTGTTTCCTTCAGCTAGAGTTTTTTTCATTTGAGTTTTGTGGGCTCTGATAATCAGCCTATCCTTCTTCAATTGGGATACAGAGATTGTTGCCAGGAAATTGGGGAAAAGATATGCCCATTCCATTTTGAGCCATTTTGGATAAATTAAAAAGGTTATGAGGACACTGTCAAGTCAAGGTGGAATAGGTATTGATCAACTAGGGGGACACTTCAAGGGCCGAATTATAACTGAACTATAAAATTGGAGTAAAGTTACATTCCGAGGATGGAGAAAAGAATTTAATATGATACAAAAGGAGCTTGACACTTTGTACAATGATCCTAATTTTAAGACTCGGCTCTCATATATTGCACATCTTGAATCAAGGCTATCGGTTTTGCTGACCAGAGAGGAATCTTATTGGAGACAAAGCTCACGCACAGAGTAGTTGGCATCAGGAGATCGGAATACCAAATATTTCCACTCAAAAGCTACTACTCGTAAACGAAAGAATAGGATTACACAATTGAAAGATGCAAGGAGAGAGTGGCAACATGAACATGCGAGAATTCTGTTTTGATTCAAGATTATTTTGCGCAAATTTACTCATCCTCATATCCCACTTTGGATTATTTAAATGCAAGAGTAAAGGGAATTAACTGCTTCCTCTCTGAGCAGGATAAAAATATATTGGAACAATCTTTGACATGTGACGAAGTGGAAGCAGCGATAAAGAATATGGGGCCACGTAAAGTACCAGGACCATATAGGTTTCATGCTATCTTTTTCCAGTCCCATTGGCATCTTCTTGGTGACCAAGTGGTAAGTGTTTGTCTTATATGTCTTAATGATGGAAAGTCAATCAAGCCTTTTAACGAAACATATTTATTTTTGATTCCTAAGAAAAAACACCCAGAAGTTGTATCTGATTTCAGGCCAATCAGTTTATGTAACATTATTTATTAAATTATATCAAAAACAATTGCTAACCGGCTCAAACTTGTTCCACAAGGGATTATCTCTAAATATCAAAATGCATTTATTTCTAGGCGTTTCATTGTTGAAAGTACCCTTCTAGGATTCGAATGCATGCATTCTCTTGCTAAAAAACATAATGGTCGTAAGGGCTTTATGGCTCTTAAACTTAGAGCTCGTTTGGTTAAGTTTATAAAGTGAATTTATAAAGAGTGAAAATGAGTGGTGGAGATTTAATTAAAATTTAAAGTGTGTGGTGATTGTTGAGTAGTTGTCAAATCAATAGTAGGTGAGTTTATAAATAGAAAAAATAAAGATTGCCAAACAAGCTCTTAATCTTAGTAAAGCTTATGGTAGAGTTGAGTGGTCTTTCCTTATGAAAATTATGGAGACTATGGGCTTTTCTACTAAATGGAGGACACTTATTTTAAATTGTATTTCTACATCATCTTTTCAAATTTTACTTAATGGACATGTAGAAGGAAACATTATTCCTACAAGGGGACTCGGGCAAGGTTGCCCACTATCTCCATATATATTCTTGCTTTGTACTGAGGCTCTTTCTGGCCTTTTGCTGCATGCCGAAGAGACAGAATCTATTATGGCATTCGATGTGCAAGAAACACGCCTAGAATCAGTTATTTATTTTTTGCTGATGACTCTCTTATATTTTTACGTGCCAAGAAAGAGGATGCTGAAGCTTTACGTTATGTTCTTACAACCTATGAAGCTGTCTCTGGTCAAAAAGTTAATTTAGCAAAGGCTGCTATCCAGTTTAGTCTTACTGTTTCTCAAATGGTCTTCCGATCTTCAAAGCATTTCTTGGGATGCAAAATATCAACTCTAGTACTTTTTATTTAGGGTTCCCTATCTTTATTGGCAAAAACAAAAGGAAAGCTTTTGAAGAGGTGTTAAACCGAGTGTTGAAAAAAAATAAAAGGTTGGAAAAGAGGCTTGTTCTCTGCTAGGGGTCGGGAGGTGATGATTAAAGCGGTTTTGCAGGCTATTCCTACATATACGCTTTTCAAACTTCCCAGCTCAGTTCTCCAATATATTGAATTTGCAATAAGATGCTTTGGGGGGGGAGGTGATGCATCCCAACAGAATACGTGCTGGATCAAATAGAGTACCATTTGCAAATCAAAGATGGCATGAGGTCTAGGCTTACGTGAGCTAGAGAGTTTCAATCAAGCAATGCTTGGCAAGATGGCTTGGCGGCTGCTCCAAAATCTAGGATCTTTAGTCTCCAAGGTGCTGAAAAGTAAGTACTTTGCACACACTGATTTCTTGGATGCGGGATATAACGAAGGAGATTCTTTTGCTTGGCGTAGTATATTATGGGGGGCGAGAGTTGCTTAACTTGGGTATTATATGGTGTCTTGGTAACGGAGCACCTATTCATCCTTTCAATCATCCTTGGATTCCCAATACTTCATCTTTCAAATCAATTTCTCCAAATATTGGGGGTTTACACAAAGTATCTGAGCTGATTTCAGCATCAGGTGGTTGGAATATTAACAAAATTAATACTTTTTCATGCCAGTGTATAAGGGTACAATCCTGTCTATTTCCCTTGGTAATGTCACAGTAGATGATAAAATTATCTGGCATCACGAATCAAATGGGATGTACTCAGTTAGAAGTGGTTATCATTGCCTCAAGAAGTTAGCTTGTTATGCTCATACTAGAAACTCCACCTCGATGAGCTCTTGGTGGAAAAATTTTGATGTTGTTCCCCCCCCCCCTCCAAGACCCGAATTCTCTGGTGGAAAATGTTTCACAATGCCATCCCTACTAGTGCGAACTTATTTAATAGACATATTATCCAATCCGCCGCTTGCTCGCTGTGTGGTAGAGAAGAAATAGCAATTCATGTCTTGTTTGACTGATTTGTGGCAAGGGATATATGGAAGCATGCAGGTTTTCGGAAATCTATCAAACCCTTCGTGCTTCAGAATAACATCAGAACAACTATATATTCAATCACAAAAGCATTTGATAATGCCTCCCCATCATGAATCATTGTTATAGCATATCTCATATGGAAAGAACACAATCGAGCGATACATGGATTGGGTCGAAGGTCAACTTTACTGGTGCTACAATCTTTGGATGCCTTTCTACCCTCTTGCTTGGCTGCAAGCCACATAAAAAAGGAGATCTCGTCATGCTCACGTTGGTAGAAACCATCCACGGGCAAATTTAAGTTAAATGTTAATGCATCACTACGTGAAGGGTCCGACCATTTTGCTATAAGAGCTGTCATTTGAGACGAGCATGGGATTATTTAGGCAGTTATAGCAAAGGAATTTTTTGAAACCCCTCTAATTGCTGAAGCGGAAGCCATTGCTCTTTTCGAAGGACTTAATTTGACAAAACACGAGGTTTTAGACTAGAATCAACAGAGTCAGATTGCCTCCAACTTGTTTCCAACCTACACTCAAACTTTGAATTCCATCATAATGCATTGCTGCTAGACAAGATCTGTCGTTTGCTCTGTGATTGTAGTTGTGGAACTTGTGAATATATTCCCTGCTAGAGGAATATAACCGCCCAAACTATTACCCATTTTAAGTTATCATTCCTCTTATTCCTGTTTTAAGTTGTCATTCCTATTATTCCTGTTGGGTGGATTGTATATCTATATGATTTAGTTCAGTGACTATGATATGTAATGAAACTCCTATTTCTAATATATATATATATATAAACAAACAAACCTAGGTTAAGGGGACATCAACTCAAACTCAAAACATTACTCTCGTGCGCATATGAAATTACAAGTAAAGACGTGAGCAGGAGAAAATTTTCGTATAAATTCCCCGATTCTAGTAACTACAACGTTTTATAGGAGGCTTCAAACGGCACACCAACTAGGTCAGATATTCTACAAAGAAATTTCTTGCCAGCCCAAAAATATCTCAACTTCGGTCAAAAGGATAACCAACCACCAACCCACCCACGTTAAATCGTGCCGTACGTATAATAATTATAATAATAATAATATATAAAAGTAGACGTATCGACTATAATTAAATTAATTTATAATATATTTTAAAATTTAAAATTTTTAAGACACTTGTCTTAATTAGATTGGTTAAATTTTTTAAACAATATAAAATTATTATTTAATGTGATAAATGCATAACGTGTCAATAAGACAAAATAACAAATGTCGCAAAAAATTTAAAGTTCAAAATATATTATAAACAAATTGATTATAATAAATGTCAAACGGGCTTTAAATTAAAACAGAATAATTATGCTATTTACAAACAATTACCAGATCTGCAGAAAGAACGTAAGAAATCCTAACAAACGTGATTTTATCATTAAAAGTAGAAGATTGTAAGTAACAAGAAATCAAAATACATAGCCGAGACAGCGTTTTCACGTAGCCTACTAATATCATTGTGATTCCCTAACTTGGACGATTACAAAAGGGTAAAGAGATTGGAGACACCATTTATCAAAGGGAAGATAACAGTAAGATAGGAAACTAATCCACCATCTCCTTACTACTCATCATCATCATCATCCTCCTCCTGCCAACATAGAAATTCACTAAATCAACTTATGAGTTATTAGTGTTAATTAATTAACATGGAACAAAGCATTAATTAATTAATTACAGACCTCTCCACTTCCTTCCTCATCATCGTCGTCATCGTTCACCTCAGATTTCGACTTGTCGGATTCGTTATCTTCAGCTCCAGCGCCTTCAGCCTAAGGAGATTTTGATATTAATTTTACAGGTTAAAACTAAAAAATAAAAAATACAGATGAATCAAGTCAACGAACTTAGTATCGACGACTGAATTACCACTCTCTTATTGTAGGCCTGGAGAGTTTTCTCGTACTCAGCCTTTCTCTTTTCTGCCTTGGCAATAAAGGGAGCTTTGTCCTGTAAATTTCAGTTAACACATAAATAAGTCAATTTTGTCTCTAAGATGAGACAGAAATTAAATAAAGGGAGGGGGAGATGCTTACGTCGTCGGACATGGATTTCCACTTGTCACCTCCAGCTTTTCCAACCTATAAGAATTTTCAAAAGATATTTCAATTAGAGGTGGTGTGTAATAAACGTAAAACTCTAAATATTGAACAAAAGTTCAAATGAACTTCGAAAGGAACTTAAGGATCTGTGTAAATGAAACAGTACTTACAGCAGCGACAGATTTGTTGTTTGGGTGTTTCTCCTTGTACTGTTTACGGAAGTCCTCCCTGAATTAATCAAAGAGATTTAACAAACCACGCCTACGTATAAAATTTTAGTTCGTCATAGATTTGAGAGGTCGTACATGAAAATGAAGAAGGCACTAGCAGGCCTCTTAGGCTTGTTCGGGTCCTTGGCAGGCTTCCCCTTTGGTGCCTTCTTTGGTGCAGCACCTTTTTTCACAGAAAGCCTAAAACAGAAACACAAACACTTGCGTCAACCATAGAAGCCATCCAAACAAATACAAAATCAACAGATCACAGATCTGAAGCAAAAAAACAGAGCAAAAATTCTAAAAAACTCACTTGCTATCAGTCTTCTTCGTTTCCGCCCTTGATCTACCTCCTTTCATGGTAAAACCTGCCAAAAATCAGCGAGAACCGGTGAGAATCGTTCGGAATCGGATGGAATCGGCGCAACTCAGCTGGATAACCACTCAACTGGTTAGAGAGAGAGAATATTAGCCCAGATAACAAAGAGATATGCCTTCGTTTGATGAGTGGGGTGCGGGTGTAAGTAAAATGTATGTATAGGTGTGAAAGGGCGTGAAACAAAGATAATAAGAGGGGTTCGTAAGGAAAGAGCATAAAAATTGTATCACAGAAAAAATTGAAGTCCGGATTTGGGCGGGATTTCAAATTCCCTTTGCCACGTCCTCGATCCGTGTGCTATGGAATGATTGGTCGGGAAGGGCCTATTTCCTCCCCTCTCTTGGCTCTGTATTTTCTCTGTGTTTGTTGTGGGGGCCTTCGGGGCCGTTGGATTTGTTGCTGGAGGAACAGTGAGGACACGTGGCGAGATCGAAGGATTTGAGGGGTTTAGAGTTATTGACCTGCACGTGTGTTGTAATGACGAAATTAACCTTTGCGTTATGACGGTTCAGGGCATAATCATCAGTCGCTGTATTCCTTTATTAAATAATCACGATAATTCAGAGTATGATTGGGATATGCCTTGTGAGCTGTAAGGCTTATTCTGTAATTTCGCATGGTCCGCCCTTCCCCTTCTTTATCCTCTTTTTTTTGGGTTATTGGCGCAAAAGATCCCTACCATTGAATTGTTTTGTGAAAATCATCTTTACCTTTCATTTTTTGGCAATTTCATCCCACATTTACATTTTTTGGCGGAATTCATCCTTACCGTCATTTGCAGTTAATCTTTCTGTTTTTCAACCTTTATTTTTGTAATATTATATCTATATATACACACTTATATTTTATAAAGTCTAAATTAATACATTAATTATTTTTTTTGTATTTGAAAAAAATTAATGAACTCAAATCTAAATACGCCACTAAAATATTAGAGAAGATTAAATAAGATAAGTGTGTTTTATTTTATTATATTGTTTTACACCGTTCAGAACAGATTACTAAATAGACGTATATTTAAAAAAATATAACAAGCAAAATAATTAATAACATTGCCACCTAAATAAAATAAAATATAATTTGATAATTTTCTTGAATATCATACACACACATATATTCTCTTCACTTCTTCCGATAGTTCTAACAATGCTGAAGAGTGTCTATATATATATATATACTTCTCTCTCTCTGTGTAATATTCAAAAAAATTATCAAAGAATCAAATTATATTTTATTTTATTTTATTTAGGCGGCAACGTTGTTAATTATTTTGCTTGTTATATTTTTTTAACTATACATCTATTTAGTAATCTATTCTGAACGATGTAAAACAACATAATAAAATAAAACGCACTTATCTTATTTAATCTTCTCTAACATTTTAGTGGCGTATTTATATTTGAGTGCATTAATTTTTTTCAAATACAAAAAATAATAATTAATACATTAATTTAGGCTTTATAAAATATAAATGTGTATATATAGATATAATATTACAAAAATAAAGGTTAAAAAATAGAAAGATTAATGGCAAATGACGGCAGGGATGAATTCCGATAAGAAATGCAAAGGTGTGAATGAAATTTCCAATAAATGAAAGGTAACATTTTAGTGACATATTTAGATTTAAGTGCATTAATTTTTTTAAAGTATAAAAAATAATAATTAATGCATTACTTTAGATTTTATAAAATATAAGTGTGTATATATAGATATAATATTACAAAAATAAATGTTGAAAAACAGAAAGATTAACAGCAAATGACGGTAGAGATGAATTCCAACAAGAAATGCAAATGTGTAGATGAAATTTCCAAGAAATGAAGGGTAACATTTTAATGGCATATTTAGATTTGAGTGCGTTAATTTTTTTAAAGTACAAAAAATAATAATTAATGCATTACTTTAGACTTTATAAAATATAAGTGTGTATATATAGATATAATATTACAAAACTAAAGGTTGAAAAACAGAAAGATTAACGGCAAATGATGACAGGGATGAATTCAGCCAAAAAATACAAATGTGGGAATGAAATTACCAAGAAATAAAAGTATAGACGATTTCCATAAAACAACTCAAAGGTAGGGATCTTTTGCGCCAATAACCTTTTTTTTTGACAAATATCCTTTTTCTTTAAATAAAACAAATTTTCAGGAAAAAATTAAGAGTTTGTTTGATCTTTTTTATTCTCTTAATTTATAAATTTACCTATCACTGATTTGACATTTGATTTGACAACTACTCAATTACAGCAACAATTTCACACATTTTTATATTTCCAATACACATTCTACTTATCTCTTCATAATAAGTTCTCTAAATAAAGAGCATCAAACAAGCTCTAAATTACTAGCATATTTTATTTATTTAATAACTTCCGATCTGTCACTGCACCCAAGAAATTTTATTTTTCCCAAACATAGATGCATGTAGTTTAGACATGTGTTATATACGCACGCATACATGTTATTGTGTCTACTTGTAAATAAAGTAAAATTTACGCTTCACTCCCTCCTTTTGCATTAGTTGATTGATGATGTAATAACATGTCAACTAATTGACATGAATCAATAAATAGATCCACGTAAAATAAAAGACATGTATTTTTTTGTTTTTTGTGATCGTCTGGTACAAAATGAAAGAAATCTTTTTTTTAATAAAACATTCTTTTATATCCAAATGAACATCTCCTAGCCAAATTGGCAAACATTCACAAAAAGAGAGAGAACGAGTTGGAGAATGCATATATCGCAATGGAGTGAGCAACAACATTCCTTTCACAGGGCATATACTTGCATGGACTACAATCATTATTCTTCAGAAGTGAACAAATGTCACCGAGAAGAAGTGAATGGTGATGAAATTCGAGGTTGGTATGAAGGCTTGAAACTAGTTGAAGACGGTTTGATTTAATAAGCCCAACTTTGAAGTCTTGATCTTGAGCGATTTTAAGACCCATTTTAAGTGTCATAGTCTCTGCTGCTATTACCTCAGGAAATCCTTCGAAATTATGTGCTTCCGCCCAAAAAACAACTCCTTATTCATTTCTGATCACAGAGCTTACAATAAAGAAGTTAATTCCCTATTTAACAGCGGCATTCACATGCAATTCGTAGGTTCTACCCGGTGGTCTCTCCCAAATCAGTCCAGTAGTCACGCGTGCATTCATGCTCGGCCAGAAGGAGGAATGGTTCTGCAAAGAATCTGCAAAATGAAGTAAGGAAAAAGGCAGTATATATCCACTCTTAACGGTATATCTTCCATGTTTCCCATGGTGCCAAATAATTTTACCGGCTCGTAAATGCTGCTTATTGAGATAGAAGTAATAGGAGCATGATCAACTGTCCAAAAAAACCTGCCAGCGAGTTGCAAAACCCACAAAGCAGATGAAGAAATGAGATCTGCCACCTTATGGATATCATAATGGTGTGAGCAATAAGCCAAAATAAAGGAGTAGAAAGGATCCATGGGTGGAGGAAGGGATTTACTAAGTCCCCATTATCGATTCTCCAATAAATGCCTTTTTGAATGAGTTCTTTCCCCCCAGATAATGCCAGCCAAGCATATATATAAATCACCATTTTTGCAAGAGGCCTCCAGAAAATTGGAGTGTAGAAAATACTTATTTTTGAGAATTTTGGCCAACGAATGCCTTTTGAATGAGTTCTTTCCCCCTAGATAATGCTAGCCAAGCATATGAATCACCATTTTTGCAAGAGGTCTCAAGAAAATTGGAGTGTCGAAAATACTTATTTTTTAGAATTTTGGCCATTAGGGAGTTGGGGTCAATAAAAAATCTCCCTGATTGTTTAGCAACCATGGCTTGATTGAAGGTTTCAAGCCCTCTAAATCTTTTTCTTATGAGTTAAAATCGTTTTCTTGTAATCATGAGTGCTTAACTTTTGCTCAAACCTGTGAAGGTGTACAATTTTCAATATGAGCAGTTAAATAATAGGGGACTAGTTCATAAATTCTTGCGGCGATAGAAATTTGCTTCAACTCAATTTTTGTTTTATTCAAGAAACACTTCATTTCTCATTTATCAATCAAAAAATCTATATATTTATAATACTAATTAAGTCCGCTTAAAACTGACAATATAAGGGAATTGGAAATCTAGTGTCATGATGATGTCAAGTTGATGTCGCTAATGTCTCATTTATTTTTCTATTTTTATTTTCGTTTATTTTTCTATTTTCCCCTCTTTTTTTTTGTTCACTGTAATAATAATCTATATATATATATATATAATACTAACTAAGTTGTGGGTTAATTTTTTCGGCCTAAAACTGACACCATAAGGAATTGGAAATCTGATGTCATGATGATGTCAAGTTGATGTCACTAATGTCTCATTTATTTTTTTTATTTTCATTTATTTTTCTTTTTTCCCTCTTTTTTTGTTCACTCTAATAATAATCGGATAATACTAACTAAGAGCTTGTTTGATCCTTTTTATTCTCCCAATTTATAAATTTACTTACCACTGATTAGACAACTACTCAATTACAACCACATATTTTATACATTTTTACATTTCTAATACACATTCTACTTCTCTTTTCATAATAAATTCCCCAAATAAAGAGCATCAAACAAGCTCTAAGTAGTGGCTTAATTTTTTAATTTTACATAGTAATTTTTAATAATCTATTTATCTATTCACCTTAATATTTTTTTTCAAATTTTCAAAATTTTGTTTATTACGTCTTTTAATTTTACATAGTAATTTTTAATCATCTCCTAATTGTTGAGGTGGAACTTTTAGCCTTTGAAGATGATTTAGATTTCGTTTAACCAAGTAAATGAATATTTCAAATTCTTAATTATTTCTTTCCTTACGTTTAACTGGGTAAGTGCAAAAATCAAATTCATAATTATCTACTCCCTCCGTCCCATAAAGATAGTCTGGTAGGTAATTTTACGTGGATTAAGGATTAGTATGTAATGTGGTTAGAACATTTAATTTTACCTTATTTTTCCATGTATACCCTTGTGTCATTAATTGTTTAAAAATTTTTTTCAATGTATAAGTAATTGAATAACAATAATTAATTATGGGTATATATGGAAATAAAACATTAAATACATGTTCAATATGATAAGTGTACTATAACATTAAATACATGTTCAATATGGTAAGTGTACTATCTTTTTGGGATAGAGGGAATATTTCCTTTTAGATTTGAATAATCAAAGCAAACTTCAGGCAGCCTAATCGAGTAAGTATACAAGCAGCTCTATATATAGATTACACACATATATTGACCATCAATCAATCAATTAACATAGAATATCAATTTTGAAAGTAATTGCACATTTTTTATTTTTTATCAATTAACATAAAATATCAATTAATTGTTTGTTTTAGTTTATTTTAGAGATGTATATGTGTTTCTCGTGAAAGCACAAATAGATTAGTTAGTAATAATAATAATAAATCAAAATTACCTTGCTTCAACCCGATTAGAACTAGTACAAAGAATTTCTACTTTTGCTTATGCCATTGTTGTTTTTTCCCTCCCATTTTTCTTGTAATTAAATGACCTCATTAAATTAAATCATAGCGAATCCCCAAATACAAGAAAATAAGGGTACGATCGATTCAATCGCAGTTAAATCAAAAGCTAATAAGTAAGTGGTTATGGCGTGGGCAACACCATTCACATCACATCTAATGACGTTAAAAGTACCACCATCTATTGAAGCAAAAAGCGATTTATCTCCCAAATAATATGACGAGCGAACGGATGATGTTCCAAATCCATACAAAGGCTTTGTACCACCGGTTTGAATGTCTCAATGTCTCAAATAATCAGATTCCACGGTTTGAATGAGAAAGCTATGTCTCTTTGAAAATCGAAAACCCTACAGAATAGCTAATGCTTCCATTGCTTTGACTGAGATATTTACAACGTAATGAGCAGCAAATAACACCAAAACATGCCCCGAATTGTTCCAACTTCATTAAATTAAATCATGGCGAATCGCCTAACACTAGAAAATAGGGATACAACTGAACTATCAATCCAATCACAACTAAAATCAAAAGCTAATGAGTAAATGGCTATGAAGTGGACAACACCATTCACATTGCGACAATTGAAGTTATAACTACCACTGTCCATTGAAGCCAAAAACGAATTTATCTCAAGAAGAATATGAGCCTACTAATGATGTTCTGAATCCATATAAAGACTTTGTACCGCCCTCAAACACTCTGATTCCACATTTTGACTCGTGGAAAATTCGGTTTCACTTTGATCTTATTAGTTATAAAACCAAACAGTTTCAATTTTGCTCATTTTTTTATTTAATAAAGTTGTACTTTGCTCTCTTTCAAAAAGTAATAATAATAAATTAGTAATTTGGTAAATATAAAAACGAAAACAGTTTTAAATGGAGGAAAATATTGAAACTAAGTATGGGTAATAAAATTGTAAAAATAAGACTAAAGTAAAAAAAATAGTAACCAGACTATTAAAAAGTTGTATTAAATTTTGAAAAAATAGTTCAAAATTAAATTCTAATATAAGTCAACGGTTTTTAGTTTCAATTTTTTTCCGAAAAATTGAACGGTTTTAATTTTTTAGTTCGGTTTTAGTTCGGTTAACTCAAGCTTTATTTTTTTCTCCATCCATATGACACACATGACAGTCACATGTGTGCCACGTGGTTTCTATAAAAAAAATAAATTCATGCACTTTCAATAAAATAAAAACTTTGTTGTTAGAATGATTGAAACAGGGTTTTATTTTTTAAAAAAACAGAATGATTGAAACATTTCATTGAGACATTACCAAAAAAAGAAAAAAGGAAATAGGTCTTTATACTAGTGGTACATATTATATCATGCACTGAATCTGAAAATTTTTCATTATGTGTATGTGTGAGAAATTATAAAGTTATTCACTTCATTATACAAGATTTGCGAGTTGAACTCATGACCACTTAAACGCACATTAAACTATTATTATTACTATGTCAAATGCACATTTCTTATATAATTTTCAAGCAAATTTTTATATTTTATTAGACTACTTCCACTGTTTGGGGAGAAACTCAAAGGGAAAAAAGCAAGGGAAAAACATATTTCCAAATAATGTATAGAGCGAAAAATATGGAGGATATGGGTAATGAACACAATTTTGATCCAAAAACACCTGGTGTATGTGGCTAATTCCACTACACTTGTTCTATAGACTTACGTGTGGGGCTATGTTCATGTGAATAAAACTAATGGAGGAAAGACACCACATACACATATCAAAAATAAACTCTAGTTGCTAAATCAAGACTCTAGCCTCCTGTTTCTTCCTTTCCTCATTTCGTTCTACTCATGTCGGTCCCTACCTTTGCCCCCACAATGGGGGTTTTCCCACCCTCACCATTTTCCCGTGGTGGTTGGGATACCATTTTCTCTCTAAAAATTCAAAACTCTATTTCTCAGCCTTCAAAACTTCAGAAGATTACTACTAATAAAAATAACCATCAAAAGTTCAAAAAGCTACCAAATTAATTCTTGAGCTTTAAAGCTCCATTTGGTCAATCTTCAGGGGCAGCCTCACAACGACCCAAGATAGTTGTGTCTCCAAGATAGGTCTCATTAACTTCCTCCTGTGACTTCCCATCCCTTGCAACAGAGGTCCCAAATCTTCATGACAAGGTCAACCCAAATATCTCCAATTTCTCTATGAAGGTAGAGTTTAAGGATGTAATCCAGAAGGAGGGTTCCTTTGCAAAGATGAATCATACCCCCTTCAATTTCCCACTGTTAGATCCTACACCAAATGAAGGAGAAATAGGTGTAAATTTCTTATTGTCATAGTTACAAGAACTTGAAAAACTAGCTAGGTATGTTTTTATTGGCAAGTTCTCCCATGCAAAGCTAAAGATTGAAAATATTAGAAATGCTTTATCGAAATTACATTTCAAGGGTAGCATTACAGTTGGTTGGCTCAACCTAAGCATGTTCTTATTCATTTCTAAGTAGAATGAGACTATTTGCGTATGTACATAAGGTCAAAATGGTTCATTCAAGGGGCCCATATGCACATCCTCAAGTGGGATAGGAATTTTAGGGTGGACCGCGTGTCACAAACCTAAATCTATTACCTTATTATCTCAAAATATCGGTAGCGGAAGCATTTCAATATATATATCTCGATTCAAAATCAAGGGCAAGACTTTACAAATACAATTAAAAAGTACTAAGACGCTTTTGTTACGCACTCTGATAATTAAGTGTTTTGTGGGCTACCTACAACGAAACCTCGGCCACACACTGAAATCTCTATCACATACATGTGTCTTCTCCACGTTTTGGACGATATGGCCATAAAGCTCTAAATTCAATACCTATAAGATTGTTAGGGGATGAGGGGTGAGTACAAGGTACCCAGTAAATAACAATATGCATTGGCTCATGATGGAATAAAAGAAGACCATAAAACCACAAGAAAGCCAATTATAAGCACAAGTTGGGCCACCAATAGCTTAGGCCCTACCCGTAAGCGCAATACACAAAGATTCAATAACAATTCAAAATGGTCAAGACCACATAGTAAGGCCATAATATCACAAAACAAAGCAAACGGGTAAACAGCGCCACTAGCGATGCCCAAGAACAATAACAATTGTTTATCTAAAGTAATGATGCACCGTCAATAATCAAATGCCAAAACAATACAATAGGGGCATGAGAAGCAATTACGCACAATCAAATATTGAATAACAAAGAGAGTTATGGAAGATATGAGCTTCGAATAGGGGGAGCCAAGGCACACATTATAAGCTTCGAAGAGGGAGAGCCAAGGTATACGTTACTCACTTCAAATATTCCTCAAAAAATCCCAAGTGGAAAAATGTCATTAAAGCCTTGATATTCCTCAATTAAAGCTATTTCTCAAGTTATGATCTAATATCATGAGCCTTTTCCAAGTGTAAAGGAGGTGTTTTGGTGAGTTTTAAAGGTAGCTTTCCGCCCTATACTAACTTTGGATGAATTTTGTTGGTTTGGGAGAGAGAGAGAGAGAGGATGGCTTGGGGATTTAAGAAACTTCAAGAAACTCAGTTGTCAAACATACACTAACGCGTCTAAGCTTGAATGGGTCCCACCTGATGATTCCCCCGCCCAAACTAGCCTTTTTTTCTAATTTTTTTCTTTTATCTAGGAAATTTTTATTTACTTATGTACGCGTTATTGCGATTACTTATTCTTTGGAATCTATTGGATACTATGTGGCAGACTCTCATGTTGAGCTGCCACATAATCCATTAGACACCGGACTCCATAGAAGAACTATTATTACGACTGTGATTTGGGATCTCTCAATCCACGGCACATGTTTTCCCCTCCCGAAAGAAAATTCTCTCGATCCCCCTGTTTCATTTTTCTCCAATCCATTCATACAATTCTTTGCTATGTCGATTCTTTCCTTTCTATAAATTTCCATACAAGCAAACATATAATGATACAAAATAAATAAAAAGAACACAATAAGCTGGGAAAAATATAATTTAGTTTTATTTACTGGATGAATTAATCTGCAATTACAAGCTAATATTTATAGAGCTAAGTAGATAAGTTTCAACATAACTCTAGGATTTGACTCAATTAAACAACAAATAGCTAAAGACTTAGTCTTCAAAAGACCCACTACTAATTAGTTATTAATGACTAGCTAATGACTAGGTCAACATTTAACAACTTGTAGACTTAGCCAAACATAAGCTAAATAATACATAATATAATTATTGTGACATTCCCTTAAACTGAAGTTTTTACAACTTCAGTTTAGCTATCAAGCAAAACCCCTCCTCAAGTTGGATCTTCCATAGTGCAAACTCCAAGCAATCTTCGCATCTTTAGGAAACTGGTCACTTTGAGGGGTTTCGTAAAAATATCAGCCACATGATCTTCACTTCTACAGAAAACTAGATCAATGAACTACATCATTTGAATGATCACAAAGGAAATGAAATCTCACATCGATGTGCTTGCATCTTCCATGAAAAACAGGGTTCTTGGAAAGTTTGATCTCTGAACTACTGTCACAAAAAACTAAGTAGAATTAGGTTGCTTGAATCTCAGCTCTTCAAGAAGTTTCCTTAACCAGAGTGCTTCACATGCACAAGTAGCAGCTGCAACAAATTCTGGCTCAGTTGTTGATAAAGTGACCAATGGTTATTTTTTGATGCCCATGAAATAGCTACAGAACAGAACATAAAAACATACCCAGATGTGCTTTTTCTATCCTACAGATCTCCTGCATAATCACTATCTGTGGACCCAAACAAGTCTGATGTTCTACCATTTCTGTAAAATAGCTTAAAATTTATAGTACCACACAAGTAGCGTAGGATCCTCTTTGCTGCTTGAAGATGATTTTCTTTTGACTTTCTATAAATCTACTGATGAGTCTCACTGCTTGCATTAAATCAGGCCGCGTTGCTATCATATGCATCAAACTTCATACTCCCACATCATTGATTGTTTAAACTCTTCAAACATGGCCTCGTCATTTCCTGTATAAATCAAGTCATCTATATATAAACATATCAGCAACATGTTTCCACTTCCTCCAACTTTTGTATAAAGAGTACGTTCGTAAAGACATTTATGAAAGCTGTTTTTAAGAAAATAAGCATCTATGCGACTGTCAAGCTCTAGGAACTTGTTTTAGTCCATCTAACACTTTTTTGAGTTTACAGACTTTATGCTCATTGCCCACTTTCACATAACCTAGAGGTTGATCAACAAACACATCTTCTTGCAATTCTCCTTGTAAAAAGGCTGACTTTACATCTAGCTAGAAAAGAGGCCAAGAGCGTTGAGCTACTAATGCAATAATCAGTCTGATTGTGTCATGCCTTACAACTGGAGCATAAACTTCTTTTTAATCTAGTCCAAATTCCTGTTTGTAGCCCTGGGCTACAAGACGGGCTTTATATCTGTCAACCGCACCATTCTCTTTTAACTTGGTCTTGTAAATCCACTTAACACCGATTGTCTTCTGCCCCTTTGGAAGCTCAACTAATTTCCATGTGTTATTTCTTTTAATGGATGCTATATCCTTATCCATAGCTATTTGCCACTTTTGTTCTTTTACAGCTTCTTCATAATTTATAGGATCACAGTTTCAGAATAAAGCAAAGTGCGTCAAAGTATCTTTAGAATCATTTAATCATGTTACCTCATAGTCTAACATCTATCCTGGCCTTTTTCTGATACGATGATGATGAGAACGAACTGTAGTTTGAAGCTGGTCATTATTTCTTGGCGTTGCTGGTGTATCTTCATTTTGCTGATTTTTAGCAACTAATTGTTGAGTCTGCTGCTCTTCACCTTCGTTTTCTTTCTCAAAGTTTGTTGGAACTTGTTTCTCATAAGCATTATTGTCCCATGACCAAAAATTTTCTTCATCAAATATAACGTCACGACTGATAATAATTTTTTTAGTAATAGGATTGTATAACTTGTAAGCCTTTGATTGATCACTGATGCCAAGAAAGATACATTTTTCACATTGATCATCAAGTTTGGTTTTCCTTTGATCTGGCACATGGGCGTATGCAATACTTCCAAATTTCTGAAATGATTGACCGCAGGTCTGCATCCACTCCAGGCTTGTTCAGATGTTATATTATGGACAGCAAGGGTTGGACTTCTATTCAGAATACAGATGCTCTAGTTGACTGCCTCAGGCCAAAAACTTTTTGGAATCCACTAATTGTCAAGAGACTTTTGACCATGTTCAAAATCGTGCGATTTTTCCTTTCACATACACTATTTTGTTGAGGTGTATAGGCTGCTGTAAGTTGTCTTTTGATGCCATGTTTCTTACAGAATTATACAAATTCATTTGAATTATATTCCCCTCCATGGTCTGTTCGAAACACTTGTATTGACCTGCTTGTTTCATTCTCCACCATTGCTTTCTAATTTTTGAAAGCTGAAAGGCCTCAAATTTCTTCTGTAATACATACACCCCAGTTTTTCGACTATAATCATCAATGCACGTAATAAAATATCGTTTACCTCCATTGGAAACTGGATTTATCGGTCCACATATATCAAAGTGAACCAGCTCAAGCATTTTCTTACCATGATTTCCCTTTGGGAACGAGATCTCGACTTTGCTTGCTAATAACATACTCTTCACATACATCAGAGGGGTTAACAAATGTTGGAAGACCTTTTACCATCTTGTTCTGATGCAAAGTCTTTAAGCCATTAAGATTCAGATGTCCATACTGGTAATGCCACAGCCAAGCCACTTCCTTTAATCTTGCTGAAAAACACAAATGAGCAACATTGTTCAGATAGAGTGGGAACATTCCATTTGTCGCCATGTTGACTTGAGCAACCAAGCCTGGCTTTTCATCCCGTATTTGACATACTCCATGTTTGATTGAGAATTCATAACTCTTCTCTTGCAACTGGCCAACACTCAGGATATTAGTTTTCAATTCTGGGACAAATAAAACATTTGAGATACTTTGGACACTACCTCTATTGGCTTGGGTCATAACCTTCCTTTTCCTTTCACAGAGATTTTTGAGTTGTCCTCGAACCTCATTGTGTCATGGTAAGATTCATCCAAAGAAGAAAATACATTCGTGTTTCCACTCATATGATTGCTGCAACCAGTATTTAGATACCATAAATTTTGATGAGTTTCCTCCTTGGCATGGCATACCATCTGAATAGATATTTCTTCATCATTCTTAGCATAATTAGACTTTTCTCCTTGCTGTTTTTTACATTCAAAGCTGTATGACTGAATTTATGACACCTATAGCATTCAATCTCAGACTTGTCTATTGACCTTTGCTTATTTTGTCCTCTATGGCCTCCACGCCCCCACCCCTAGTATCTCTAATATACTAGAAATGTAACGTGCGCCAATGATAAATTCTAACTATAAGTTAGAATTCACCGCCAAGGCTCGTTGACTTATTAAAATTTCCTAAAAATTTTGGCAGCATCTCCCTTATTTTATGAATAAACCACCCTCCATGACAAAAATTGCACCAAACCCATACTCCAACACAATTCAAAACCCCAACCAACCACCACAACACACCAAGTCAAATATGTATCATAACATAACGAACTCCACATAGAGATATAGCCTTATTCTTTTCTTCATAATATACATAAGCATGTCAACATATCAAAATGTATTTCACCACATCAAAACATATTTCCTTGTTACATTTCTAGTTGATCATGCCAACCTTGTCAAAGGCTCGTCCCCAGAATGGATCCCAAATGTTGCTAAAACTTTAGTTAATACTTGGAAGGGGAAACATTGAAAAGTATTTTCGTGAGCAATAACACCCAGTGAGTGAAATATTAAAAAACTTTCATACTTTTAAACAAGACCATCTTTGTCACTATTATATTCATCCAAGCAAATCATAAGTAAATCATCTTTATTTGTAAATCGTTGTGATGATAGAAATATCATGAAATTCACTTCATTTCGATATCATCATAGAATTCACCTCAAAAGAGTATCCAACATCACATAATCATGATATCAAGTCATACGCGCGTAGACATCAGCTTGTGCCATAGGTACCTTATGACCCCTTCGCCCTAGGCGGCACAATGAACAACTTGAGCTATAGCTAGCAAATAGACATCTTCGCCTGGGCCGCGTTCATTTAGTCAGCTTGAGCCATATAAGCCCCTTCGCCCCTAGGCGGCACATTCATGACATAGGATACACTTGGGAAATTTTCAAATCATTCAACATTTGCATTTCAAATACATCATATATTTGAAATTCTTAAACAATACATTTGAGTTTATAACTTTCTCGAATGAAATGAAAATTCTTAAAGAAAATTTCATAAAACACTTGTTATAACCTCACGATCATGATAAATTCATTTCCAAGGGATTAGAGAAATTCTACTCCCTAGTTATATGTGCGATTTAATTTGGTTGGTAAGCTTTTCCAACCTCTTTTGTGTCCCATGTAACATAAATTGATAATAGAATCAATAATCCATTATCTTGTTTCATCCGTCAAACATAACTTAACTTATTTACAATTCTTTTCTCATTTTCTTTTCATTTATGTTCTTTTGTAACTTAATGTACTTGTAAAAATTCTCCACTTAACTAAGGTAGATAAATATGAAATTTCCTTGGAGTACAAATTTCCCATTTCTATAAACTTTCTAAGATTTCTTCACTTTCCCAGTAAACATATAGTTTGCCCCGTTTATATAAATATTCTAGACATTATTCTACCTTAGAAATTGTAGGGGCATCACACATTAAAGTCTCAACGCCTACTAAAAGTAACAAATAACACTAATTCTTAATCTCTAAACTCTAGTTCTTCTTAACATTTAACAATTTCCACATTTACTAATTCTCATTAAGTTATTCATTTCCAATTTCAACAACTTTCTCAATTGCCATAATACCATTTCATAAACCATAACACTAGCTTATATCAAAATTTTACTTCACTTACTCCATATAAAGTTTCAACTATATAAAATTTCATCTTTACACTATCTACTATAAACTCCTATAATAACCTCAAGAATCTCATATTTCATAATCAAATAACCATTTGATGCCTTTAAGACATGTAATAAATAAAATTATAACCTAATATGTTCCTAAAATTTCCATAAACCCTATTTTCTTAAATTTATATAAGTTCAAAGCCTTAGAGCCACACACTTACTTACTTGTTCTTTGTATTCTCCTTTCCAAGATTCTTCCAACTTTTCTCTTTTTCTTTTTTTTTTTCCTCACGATATTTCGGTAGAAACAGTGACGACTTCTCTTATGTTTTCTTTGCTTCCCTTTCTTTCTTTCTTTCTTTCTTTCTTTCTTTATTTGTCTTTGATTTGTTTGTTTGCTTTTGTTTTATATAATATATATGTATTATATATCACTTGGCCCAGCCAAGTCTCCTGAGAATTCTGGACCACTTGAATTTTCATATCATTTTCATTTTTTTAACATAATTCTTGTTTCCACTTTAATCCTAAAATTTACGTGTACATTTAATTGGGTCCTTATATTTTTAATCTATTATGTGGAATGGAAAAATAAAAAGAATTGGGATGTCACACACGACCTCTTCCTCTTCCTTGAGAATGAGTGTACTGATTATTTCCTGATTTTTATTGCTGGTTTCCACGTCCATTGTTTCCCCTCTTCTTTGGTCTGAATGATTGTTGTTGAAAGTTTGCAGAGCCTGCTCTTCCTAGTCTTGTTTGAAAAGTTTCCGTTCATGCACGTGTAGTGTGTTATGTAGTTCATCAAATGAAAAGTTATCAAGGTCTTTCAACTCTTCAATTGAACAGACAATAAAATTGAATTTTGTCGTCAATGATCGAAGGATCTTTTAAACAATCATGGCATCTTTTCTCGTATCCCCATAAACACGCGTCTTATTAACGATTGCCATCGTTCTTGAGAAGAAATGATCAATTGATTCTCCAGACTTCATTTTCAACGTATCAAATTCCTCGCAAAATGCTTGCAACGTCACCCTCTTGGCTCTTGCATTGCCCTTATATTTCTTCTTCATGGAATCCCATATGTGTTTGGGCGAGTCTTTGCAAAGAATCGACTCCAAAATTGATCTATCAATGGCTTGGAAAAGATAGTTCTTGGCCTTAATATCCTTCAACTTCTGGGTTTCGAGATCAGCTTTCTGTGCTTCTATCAACACAACTCCCTCTGCTGATTATGCTATCCCAGAAACCATGACTACCCAATACTCTTTGGACCTGAGGAAATTCTCCATCAACAAGCTCCAATGGTCATAGTGACCATCAAAACGGGGAATTACCGATTGAACAAAATTTTCTGTTGCCATAAATACTACTACTACAACTGGGGTTCTTTTTTTTCTCTTTTTGCTAAAGTCACGAGAAGAAGGAAGAGCGTAGCTCTCTATTTACAAACACACTTTTAACTCTCACTCACCACTGGCTTTGATACCAATGATACAAAATAAATAAAGAGAACACAAGAAGCAGGGAGGAAAATAATTTAGTTTTATTTACTGAATGAATTAATCTGCAATTACAAGCTAGTATTTATAGAGCTAAGTGGATAAGTTTTAGCATAACTCTAGGATTTGATTCAACTAAACAACAAATAGCTAAAGACTTGGTCTTCAAAAGACCTACTACTAATTAGTTATTAATGACTAGCTAACGACTATGTCAACATTTAACAACTTGTGGACTTGGCCAAATATAAGCTAAATAATACATAATAATATAATTATTGTGGCAATGTACAAGATTGAATTTGTAAAGGGTGATGGCTTGGAGATTGGCCACAGTCGCTTTTAGATTTTCTATATAAATAGATCAGGCTTTGAGTTTAGAGTTTGACTATTAATTATAAGGGGTCACGTCATCTGATACAGGTGATGTGACGCGCTTGTAATTGGTGATCGGATTCCAAATATGGAGCTCGATCTGTTTCTATAGTCATACTGCAACTGTTTCGCGTCAAATGAACCATATTTGTCAGCCGAGACAACCGACCCTATATTTCTGTATAACAAAAACAATAGTTTCTACTTCCTGATTGATCCATTGACGACATTGGAGTATATTGTTTGTTGATGATGCTTTTCATGTTCGTAGCCCCTTGACTTTTGTTATTAACTTTTATACTTGGCCGATGCGAATGTTCATATTGTAATTATTTAGTTCCTTATAGATTTTGATTGGTCATCTTCAAACATTTTTGGAATTATTTTATTTCCACTGGGTTATTTGTTCAAACACTTACTCCCCTTCTTTGTCGATAATTGCAGGATATATTTTAGCAGAAATAAATGGAGGTCACTGGAGTTTAAAGCGCTGGGCTCTGGCTTTAGAAGGTATATCAGCCTTCTAGAAAATTTCCCTTCTTGCATATTTGGCCAGATAATATCTGTTGACGGGTTGCATGCGGTTGCATGCTTGCTGTTTGTGAAAATGTTCGAGTTACAAAATAATCTCCAAATGAATTTCTGTTAATTTTAAGCTTCTGTTTCTGTTAATTTTAAGCTTCTGTGGTTTTCTCTTCCAGAATTTGGGTTCTTGAAATTTCGGTTGCTAGCACGAGAAAGGCCTCCGCCTCTGTGTAATTAAATCTCATTCCTTCTATATGTCTATACATATATTGGTTAATGGGGGTCCTACATTCCTTTGCTAAGTTTGAAGTTGAGTTCATGGAGCATGAAGTCTCTAAATTCAATTCAATATTTCAGAGGTTTTATCCATTCTTTGTGAAAGCTTTTAATTTTCGCTGCTAGCCCTCAGCTATCCTTGATAATGATTGTACCCATTGATAATGTTTATGTGGATTGTTCTTCCTTTTGCTCGAGCTGTAGTTTTTTTTAGGTTCAGACAGTACCTCATTTTTCTACCCGATTCTCATGTCTACGGTCTTCCATAGTCAGGTATTTGATGTATATGTTTATGGATCTTTACCAAATTTGCTGATTTTCATGTCTACCATGTTTAATTTATATTGTTTTACTTACAATTTGCAAAATCTTGATCGGTTTCCCATTCTAATGTGGAGTGAAGTATCTTGATCAGTTTTGTGGGGTGGGTTTTTCAGTTAAAATTTTGAGTTTTTTTTTTCCTCATTTTTGACTATAATTTTCAACATTGATCTAGATAGGATTGAATCGTTGCTTTGTGATTTGTGATTCGTGATTTAAGCTTTGGTACTTATCTCTGCCCCTACTATTCTTTTAAGCATAATTTTCACTCTCAGTTTGTTCATTAATTTGTTGTTTTGATTTCTATGTATGTTACTTTGTTTAGAATTCTGGTTGCACTATTGTAAATCTACACCTCCATTAGATCCTTGGCTTGAGAGTTTGTGTTTAGCTTGAGAGTTTGTGTTTTTATGAATGCACTACCATATAAATAGGCACTTACTTGATAGTCCTAGCAATTAGTATATCTGAATAATAGGTGATTGTAGACATCCATGTTGATTCATTTGTCTCTTACTTCAACTGGCATAGGTTTCATCTTCGGGTCATGTTATCCATTTTAATGATGTTCTCTAGAATTTTTGTAACATATTTCCTAATGCAGTTGAACATTCTGATTTATTTATTTATTTATTTATTTTAGTTGTGTTCCTTCAAGGTTCCTCAAGATCGGAAGAGTCATAATCGATCATTGATAGGTGGTGATATTGACAAGAATATGTATATGGCTGCTTTTGTTGATAGTTTTTCAGTTTATATATTTTCACAATTGGAGTTAAGATTACCAATATGAAATTATCTCCATGTAGGTTAAATTGGCTCAATTTTAGTTAATTAATTTAACTATTTCTGTATTCTACGTTTTCCCCCTTTCTTGCAAGTAGATTAAAAAATATCTACCCAGAATTAATTATTTAGTATATTAAGTGTTCTAGGAGTGCCAAGAATCATGGAAAGCGATGTGCTAGATGAATTTCGAGACACAAGTGCTATGCAATATGGGTTGTTGCGAATTCTTGCATCACACAAACACATAACTATTGTTGGTGATGAAGATCAGGTGAGTCAGTTGCTGTGAAGAATCGTTCTAGCATGTTGTAATCATCATCAGGTAGCACAATTTTAAGATCATTTTGTTTACTAGAGTATCCATGGCAAATTTCTCTATGTCAAACAACCTTTTTTTTTTTTTTTTGGTTATTTGTTAATTGGTAACCAAGATTGGACATAGTTCATAGCATTGTGTTAAGAGGCTGTTTAATAACAATGTTTGAATTAATAATTTTGGTTTATGACTGTGTGTTAATGACTGGGGGCTGTTGATATAGTGGTTGATGTTTTGTTTGTATTATATTTTTTATTTATGCTGTAATCATTTATGTAGATTGTGTTTCTGTAGTTCAATGGTATGTTTTAATAAATAAGTTTCTTTTTGGTCAGTTTTGCAATATATATACATGTATAGATTTACTAATTTGATCGAGAGTTTCCTGTTGACTAACTAAATTAAAAATTTTAGGTCACTAATTAGTAGGCTAAATAATTACCAGATTTGGATTTGGTTCATATAACATGACATTAAGGAGCTGTTTTTAGCGTTATCGATCCTATAATTGTTCGTGTGTTAGTATGGGTATTTGATTATTATTTTTTGGGGTATTAGGCTGATTAGTAACTAAAATTAAATGTAGATAGCATTACACGGTTAGGGATTAGTGATTTGTGGGATGATTAGCACTAAAGTGTACTTAGTTTGCATAACATTGCTTTAGGAGGTCGTTTGGTAAACCATGACCATTTTAGTGATTTTTAGTAATTATAAGGCTGTTTAGACTGTAATTTCCAGTTGGTTTGTATTATCGTAGTGGTTTATTTCTTGCTCAAATTTCTATTTATGTTACTTTGTTCAAATGACAGGTTTCACTTCTAATGACGAAGCTTCTAGCCACTTAAGGTTGTACCCAAGGTTCATGAGTCAAGCTACGTTCATGAAGGCTATTTTGCAAAAAGGGAACTTACAGGGGATTTTTCAACGAATGCTCCCTGTAAAAAGGCGAAGAGGAGTTTGTTGGTGATTAAGTCTATTAACGTTTGCAGTGTCGTTATTTGAACTTTGACTATTTATATTTGTATTGTCATTTGGTATGTCTGCAATTGCCCGTTATCTTTCTCTTCCGATCTGGATGTTTTTGTGCATTTGTACCCGACTTTATATTTTTCTTATATGCTTTTAATCCCAATTAGTATCAAGCATTTTGAAACTTCCAAGTGTTCTTTATATCCTTGAATTTGGTAACAATAGTAATTATGGATGAGAACAATGCATATAGGGTAATGTTACATGTACAAATGTGTGTACAAGTAAATTTACTGATAGAGAGATCGGAAGAGCATAATTTTATTTATGTATTCTCTTTTTCCAAATGTGTGTACAAGTAAATTTACAGATAGAAAATAAAATTATAATTTTATTTATATATTCCATCTTTCTTTTATTGCACAACATGTGTGAAATTGTAATTTTACACCTTTTATATAAACACATCTGTATAGTTATCTATACAAGTGGATTAATCCATTCATATATGCAAGCAAGTTGTTCAACTGTTAGGTGTTATTAATTTTTATGGTTGCACTACTTTTCATGTTTATCACATGTTATATATTGAATGTGGTAATGCATAGTAGTATATTAATAATTGCTGTCAAAAGTAAATATTATGACAACTAAATAATGGACTCTAAGCGAAAATGGTTCACGTGGACAAGAAATGATAAGGCTATATATATATATATATGGTACTATTATAGTACTATACGCATAATAGTATATTAATAATTGCTGTCAAAAGTAAATATTATGACAACTAAATAATGGACTTTAAGCGAAAATGGTTCATGTGGACAAGATATGATAAGGCTATATATATATATATATATGGTACTATTATACTACTATACGCCTATGCAATGTGTGTAAATGCATGTCACATGAGCATATGATATCATAATAATGTCATAAGTCTGGTACTTCGTCATTTTTCGCATGGTAAAATCAAAATTAAAGTCAAACAATCTTTTTTATTTTAATAGAGAAGTCTATATATTAGTTGTATAATGCACAAGCACAAAAGTTTATAAAATGCTCACATAGATGCTTATGTGGAACATGAGACAAAATTCTTTACAATGCATTTGTAAATGAGTTATAAATAATTTATACCATATATAGAAATTCTATGATAGCTACAATGAGAATATAAAATTGCTGGTGAAGTAATTTAACGATCTTATTGCAACAGAATTGTGATTAATGGATTAAATCAAAACTTAGAGCTTGTTTGGTACTCTTTATTTTTGCAATTTATAAATTCACTTACTATGATTTGACTGTTGATTTGACAACTACTCAACAATCACCACACATTTCAAATTTCAATTAAATCTCCACCACTCATTTCCACTCATTTTAAATTCTCTTTATAAATTGATTTTATAAATCTAACCAAACGGGTCCTTAATCACATAATTTTCTATATCCTGTGCCGTTTGGACTGCAATTTACGGCGAAGCCATCTTTACTAATTTCGCTTATTTTCTTGCCTTAGTAACATTTTGTTGAATTATTGTGATCTAAAGAGACTTGCTTCCCGTCCGATACATAATTTTCTATATCCGGTGCTGTTTGAACTGCAATTCACAACGAAGCCATCTTTACTAATTTCGTTTATTTTCTTTCGTTAGTGACCTTTTATTGAATTCCTGTTATCTAACAGACGTTGCTTCCCGTGCTTGCGCGGTCGGTGTTACCAATACCACTAGTATCCTGAAAAGCTCCGGAGAGTGCACAATAACGAGAGACATGGCTGCTCCGGGAAAATGCTTTCTCGTCACCGGACCTCCGGTATCTCGCGCTCATACATTCATATATCAAACTTCATTTATTGTGATTTCGAATCACTATGCGCTTTCTCTTTTTTTTTTTTTGGGCAGGGAGTGGGGAAAACAACTCTGATAATCCGAGTGCTGGAGAGCCTCAAACAATCTAATCCCAGCTTAAAGGTTCAAGGATTCTACACTCGTATGGACGAACATTCTTCCTCTAATAAAGTATACAGATTGTGGCGATGATTGTGAAATTTGTTTCTAATTGAATTGAATTCTGTAGGCGAGGTGAGAGAAGGTGCAGAAAGGGTAGGATTTGAAGTTGTTACTCTCGATGGTCGTAAAGGTCTTCTTTCTTCCACCAAAATTTCTAGGTATTTTAGTTAGTCCTCCCTTCATCTCTTTGTTTCAAGTTACTGTTTATCTATCAATTTTTATCTATTTATTTTTCATTTAACCGTGTACTCTCCGGATATTTATCTTTTTTGCCTTTACTTCTTTTGAGCCTGCTTCAATTACACACACACAGAGCAGATGGTCGGTGAACCTTATTCACTCACTAAGCCGGGTGGAAGGATTTAATTTCTGGTAAATAATGTCTAAAGATTCACCAAGAAAAGTGCACGCAATCCTATTATTTTGCCACCACCAGTGATCCTGTTTAGAATTCTGTAGCTTGTATAACGCATTAATGCTGCTAGTTGAAGCAAAAGTTTGTTAAGAATAATAACACAAGTACACGACAGAACATTGTGGCTTGGGACTGCATTTTGTGGATGATTGTTTTGTCTTGAACTTCGTCTATTATCTGATTTATATGATGTTGGCATAAGCCACGGGCCCATGGCAAACTCCGCTTTGATTCGAGGAACTCTATGGTTTTCTTCCCTTCTGGTTTCTCATTGTATGTAGAAAGGATTCATAAAACACACACAAAATCACTCTGGGAATATTTGAATATTAATCAGGAAGATATATGATTTATCTTTTACTTTATGTTTTTCTTTTTTGGAATTGTTTGATGAAAGATCAAGTTGGAGGGACAATGAAAATTAGCAGAACTTAGAACTTACTTATTTTATCTAGAATGACAATGACATACTTTCATTTGATATTTTTGAAACACATTCAGTGTCTTCTTCATATCTGTGCCCACTTCTTTATCATTACTCACTCTATCCTGGAATCCTAGCTCCATTTTGCATCAATCTTCCATTTTCCCCTATCCTTGCTCTCCTATGCCCAGTTACTTTTTCCTCTAGATCTCTCCAATTCTCCCTACTCGAGAGCTCAAGATAACATGTTGCTAATATAAAATCTCATTAGCTTCTTCAATTTTCTGCTTTAGTGTATAGCCATCTCTTAAGCTTATTGTAAGGGGAACATAAGGTGGGAAGGAAAGGGGAATGCAAACAGAGATATGAAAAAGCGAGGGATAGGAGTGCAAGGAGTGGGGATGAGAATAGGGGTGAGTAGAGGATGACAATGGAGGGGAGGTTTTCCGTGAAAAGATTTATCTACAGAGATGTTCTAAATGTGCAAATTAAATCATGGACATTTCCCCATTGACCATACCATGAGAGCTATTTACTTAAATTTTACATTTATTACTTTATGGTTATATTTATGCTATGGGTATTGTTTTGATCATCATCAATAGATTGCATGAAGCTAATGGGTCTTATTGGTTCACATTCAATTGGGTGTCTATCATTGTAGGAGAATAAAATTTGACTTGAGCAATTTGTGGCTCCAGGGCTTAAATAATCAAGAAGCTGCAACAATAGTTCAAAAGAAAATTTTGATAAACTTAGGAGAGATGAAATAAGAGGAAGAAAAATTTTTGATCCTAGGATCAAAGACGTAGTAGCAATTCCTTTCTCTTCCCCTCTTTTACGGTTATTCATTTGGCCCTTGCTGATTTTTTTCCCAAAAATTATAAATTTCCAAATTTCAGATGGTAATTCTCATCTAATTGAAAATTCTGAATACATCTCAGGGCTCGTCGAAGAGAAAGCTAGCCTTGATTTATTTATTTATTTATTTTTTGGGGTCACCTTTATATGTGTTATGATTGCAATCTAGGTAGCTAAGTGCCATTGCAGTAACATATTCGTTTCTTATGAATGTCCTTTTATTTCTTGTCTTGTATGTTCAGTGGGAGAGGCAAAAGATGAGAATTCAAAATGCCTTGGCAGTCAAGAATACTGTTTAATAGGACATGAAGGGGAGCTTAAATTAAAA